>VMKM01000608.1:0-286791 GCA_008360985.2 Macquaria ambigua | reverse complement strand
ACACACACACACACACACACACACACACACCTCTTAACCTAAACCCAACCTAAACCCAATTCCACAGCAGTCTACTGCGTACATTGTCTGCTGCTCCCGAAAACGAATTAGTCACACATGTTTGCATTTGTACACAAACCCGCCCAGAAACAAACAGAACAGGCGCTCAGGGTCATACACGCATGTGCAAACACACACGTGCACACGTAAACGCACTCGCGTAACACGCACGTGCACAACTACACACACAAAAACACGTGAGGATGTTTAACACACACACACACACACACACACGCCAACATGAGCGCACGCCTCTGCAACACACACACACACACACACACACACACACACACTACACTGGTGGTCCTGCTTGGAGAAGAGCTAAAGCTCTGTCTCTTTTGTCTCTCGTGGGAGGCCCAGACAAAAGCAACAACCTGACAGGTAAACAAGCCGTCATGTTTGGGCAGACCTACCTGAGAAAGGCTCTCACCCTTCTCAGCCTCACCCAACACACCCTCCTCCCACCGTCACCGGCTCCAGTCTGCGGCTTTTCTTCCCCAACGTTCCTACCCGCGTCTCCTAGTCTCCCGTCCCCCAGTCTTTACCATCGTCCATCCAGCGTTTAACTTTGCTTTCGCAAACCTGAACAGAATCGTTGAGCTCTCGAATGAAATCGGAGATGGGGAGCAAATTAGAGGCCTGACAGGTGATACAACATACCGTGTGGCAGCCATATTGGAGGTCCACAGCTCCAGAACAACAACCGATTTAATTTATGAACATACAACTTGTAAACATAATTCCACAGATGTGACAAAATATGTGCTATTTCTGAGTTAAAATTGGTCATTTCCTCACTGATTACTACTACTTGCTTAAGATATTAACTAGCTAAAATGAAGCTAAAAGTGACTGTCTTGTATAACTGATTAGCACACTAGTTATTCTGCAGCTATGTTGAATGTAGTTAGTAGCCAGTGGTGAAAAGTAAGTGCTTTTACTCAAGTACTGTACTTAAGTCCAAATTTGAGGTATTTGTACTTTAATGTTCTGCAACTTTATACTTTAACTCCACTACTCTTCAGAGGGAAATATTGTACTTTTTACTTCACTACATTTATTTAGTTACTTTACAGATTAAGATTTTACATGTAAAACACATAGGCTACAATAAGCTTATAAATTGCATTGTTAAAGATTAAACCAGTGGTTCCCAACCCTTTTTGGCTTGTGACCCCTTACAAAAAAAACAGTTGGGATGTCTATGAGTTGTTAGCAGCTCATCAAAGAGAGATTTCCCCTCAGAGCTTCTCAACTCAAGGCTCAGTTTTAAAACCGATAATAACTACATGTCTCACCAGACAGAAAAAGAGCAAAAGATGTGATGATCTGGCAGGTTGACTTGCTACACAGCTAGTATTTGTGCATGACATCATACAAAGTGACTTGGTAATAGAGGTTAATAAATGTTATAGGTGACTTAATGGCCCTTTTAAAATCAGGGTATATTTGTTATACCTAAGGCTCTAATGTAGCATAATGCACCTCCAGACCACAGAGCATAGTATTTAAATGCTGTTTCAGAGGTTTTTCTACCCAAGAATAACATTTCCACTGCAATGCTGAATATGTGGATTTTTTTTTTTCGCCAGCAGCTTCAGTCCAAAAATACCAGCATCACATTTCCATATTGGTCAAATCTTCATTATTTTTATCACAATGGGTTTCAAAATTCTTGGAAAACACTGAATGTTTGTCGGTTTTGGCATGGAAACTGACATGTATCATCCTAAGTAACAAATATTGGTCAAACCCAAATTATCAGAGCATTAGGCCAATGACATTTGGTTTGATATGTGTATAATTCTTCCTCACACGCAACTATCTTAAGTGCAAAGAGATGCACACACACACATACACGTACAAGTACACACAGTGAAGCAGCAAATCCCTGCCAACTTCAGCCTTTCCAAACAATTCAAAACATTTGGGAATAAAGTCTCGCAGCGTAAGACAAGAGTCTAACAAAAGCCGCCCACACCTGCTTTATCACTGGAGTGTATTTCTAGTGTGTTTCCCTCCAACTAAACATTGGGAACCAGTTTGTTCATTCTGCACAGCAGATGTCAGATGGTGGAAGATCACGACCACAGGGACGGAGAAGGAGGAAGACACAGACAAGACAAAATGAAGTGAAGTGCACAGAAAAAAGAAGCTTGGATAGAGAGACTGGTGAAAAGATGATATGATCAGGGATGTAGTGGAGAGTAAACATGTTACCTAATTTAGTTTGTTCACCTTTTTATTCACAGTAATATTGCTTACCCAATTTTTATGTGTAATAATAGAGCTTAAAAAGCTTAAACATTCTTCCTCTTACAAATTAAAAGCTTAATTCATAAGCAATAAAACATGCCCTTACTCAATTCAATACACACAGTTTTAACTGCTACACCTTTACTTGCTCTGGCATGACCAATAGCTCATGGTGGCTAATGCTAGCTAATGTTAGCAAGCTTTAAATAGATATTATTGTCTAACAGCTATCACTGAGTCACTTTGCTAAGACTCTTCTCTACTTGTGCTTCTCCTATGCTACTTTTTAGCATTTACCATTAGACTATCACAAGTCCAAGTGCAAATTAAAACGACAAAATGCGTCCGTGCCCCTAGACCATCACGCAGAAGCGTTTTCTGATCTGAAGCCACTAAGAGCAGGCTGACATAATTTGTCTGCACTTTCCAAAAATGTTTGAATCACTGTTGAAAAGTAAATCTGTTTAATGATGTGACAACGATATGCTTAAGGTTTGGTTAGGTTTAGGGAATGATCATCATTTTGGTTAAAATAAGTGCTTTTTTAAGTTTAAGGGAGCTTCGCCATCATGGTTACAATCTTAAACACGTGGTTAAGGTTATGGAACGATCGTGGTCATGCTTTAAAAAAACAAAAAACAAAGAAACAACGCTGACCGTCTGTTTAATATGAAAAACAAACAGCGGCCTCAATGTTCATCCATCCACCCCGACTTTCCCAAAAGTTAGTTTCCTTTTAAAGTATATGGCACCTTAACATAACCTGACAACAAAGCACCCCTAACCTTAACAGAGTAGTAACTTTAACTCAAAGCATGATTTCCCTAAAACCTAACCAAGTTCTTTTTGTGCCTAAATCTAACCAAACCCTAACCGTAGCATTGTCACATCATAAAACAGATTTATTTTTTCCCCAACTGTGATTTACAGCGGTTTTGGAAGGCACAGACATACGTCGTCCTGTCGATAGGGGCGTTATTTCGTTTGAGAGGGTCAGGACAAACGACTTGTTTTGTCGTGAGAAGTCTGGTTGAATCACAGTCAGCGAGCAGGTCAGAAATATACTGGGGAGTGAAACCAATACGTTTTTTCAAAGAGTATGAGTAGAATTTTGATGTTGATGAAGTGATTTCAGTACTTAAGATGCAACATGCTCAGCTTTGCATGTATGTGTGCCTCTTCATGACTTTTCTGAGATGAATTCATACTACAGTATGTGAAGATAAGGGTGGCAAGGGAGCATAAACAGCATAAATGAATGCATTAAAGCGTAATCTATTTTCGGCTGTACAGTATTTGGACAGTGATTGTGCGTCGGCGAGAGGTCATAGGTCACTCTTTTCATTGAAAACTACATCTTCAGATAAGACTGACAGAGGGGTGAGAGTGAAGACAGAAGAGTTGACACGGTGTGTTGCACGAGAAGCCATGTGAAGCTGTTTGCGTGTGCTGCTGTGGGAAAACACTCTTTCCTGACTGAGGATAACCAGAGTCCCAGCAGTTCATCCTCCTCCTCCTCCGCCTCCCTAACTCCTCTTTAACCTGGCCTGCTCGGTCAGGCTACTGTGTGTATGTGTTTGCATTAGAGAGTGTGTGTGTATATACCTGTGTTAATCCATACCTGTGTCTGCGTGTCTGGCTCAGTATACAGCATGGGAAAGACTGAAGAAGAGAAAATAGAGAGGAGGAGGAAACAAGTTGCTCCCTCTAGCATTTAGGGCTAAAATTTATCGAAGCTTCTCATAAACAACATTTGGGCTGATAAGAGCAAATCTTAGCTGAAGCTGGTGTGCATTGAAAAATATGACCTTGGTGCCAAAATATTATATATACATATTTTGTGGTGCTTCAAAACTGAGCATTTAAAACAGTATCCACTGTGTGAAAAGATGTTGATCATCCTTTTCACTCTGGACGAAAATAAGCATCTGGCAGAAACACAGTCCTAGATAAAAACTTTTTGTAGCCTATTTTGTAAATCATAGTTGTTATCAGGATAGTCCTAAATCTTTATGGATAGTTTTATCTTTAGTCTTACATAAAAGATGCAGTGCTCCTATTCAAAACACTTTACAAAAGAGGGACGCCTAACTGATGTCCCTTTCACAGAGCAGAGGCTCAGTATTTAAGAGATTTTAATTGATTGAACTTGAAAGAAAGGTTTTTATTTCTCCACAAGTATGTTGCTGCTTTAAAGAGAAGTCTTCAGAAGAAGCTCCAGGCCCTCTGTGCACTTTTATTGGCCTCGCTAATGACACAGTGTTTGTGCGATTTTTTAATCAGAAGCCAGAACGTGAGAAGGAGCTAAAGTGCTTCTTGCTAAAGACTCATGCACAGCTTTAGAGCAGCAGATACTGTTTTATCTGACAATCGAGATAAAACTGCCAGGGTGAGTTCACTGCTCCGGCTTTTCCCACTCTCCATTCCCATACCTGGATCATGTGGAATTCCCAGAGAACGGCAGTAAATTGTCCAGCGGGGCGACGTTGTCCTCTCCCTCCTGAATACCTTTCACTCTAAGAAAAAAGAGACAAGAGAGGAGGCATGTTGAGTTTCATCTACGTGTCCTTTCTGAAAAACACATACATCACTTTTTTTTTTTTAAGGGAGGATGTGAGCCTGAGGTGGATCAGCGTGCGTGTGCGTGTAAATATGTGCTTGAATGCATTCAGTCCATGACTTTCTCAGGTCCAACAACTTCCCAAATAAAGTGAATAGGGAGCGCGGTGCTTTGTGAGAAATGAAATATGTGGTTGACCTTTTGTTGATGGACAAACACGGCTGAGGTTCCAGAGCAAATATGTAGTGGAGGCTCATTCAACCTCGGTGGTTTCTCTTGATCAATATATGACGCTTACTTGCCGCAAAGAAGTTCAAACCTCGCCAAGAACATGTCACCTCCATTGGTGAATGTGCAGGATGCTGTTTTGATGTATTAACCTCTCAGAAAGAAATGAAATCCACAGGTGGTTTTATAAAGCGATGCTGTGGTCAGTTCAGGGCGTGTAAGTCAATGCGCCGTATGCATCCATTATTGGATGTGAGCCCATAGAAGTCCATAAATTTATCTTGACAGCGTGTCAGGTTTTTCCATCTTCATAACTCAAGTAATAATGCAGCAAACCTGTAAAAAGCGAGACTTTTAAGAGGAGGCACATTGGACTTTTAAGTACAAACATTTTGTCTATTAATCAAAACAGCAACAATCCTAATGCCTCCATCAATGTCCCCACTGTTAAATGAATTAGTTCAGTATTTTGGGAAATATGCTTATTTGCTGTGACAAGACTCCAGGAAGTCACTGCACCTGGCCAAGAAATAGTCCAGCACATAACCCCTCATGAAAACCACAAATTGACATTTTTATACTTTGTTCTTTAGTACAGATTAAAACAAACAAGATATTTAACATGTTAATTAGTGAGTTTTAGAGGTGCTGGTAGGTGAACAGGCTAGCTGTTTCCCCCTATTTCCAGTCTTTGTGCTAAGCTAAGCTAAGCTAACCATCTCCTGGCTCTAGCTTCATATTTAACAGACAGATATGAACTGAAGTAAATACTAAATGATGCTGCATTTTCAAAAGTGTTTTGATCAAGTACAGTTACAATAGCTTAGCTGTAAGCACATATACATAAAGAAAAACATGCATGAAGCAGCATTAGGTCACAGTGATATGAATGTGATGGAACAGAGGGGAGATGTATTAGCAGAGCCAGTCAGCAGCTTTGACTACAACCAAAGCATGTCCTTCCCAAAGACTAAAGAAATGTGGCTGAATCTGTCTGTTGTGAACAAGGCTCAAGGGTTCAGGTTAAGGCATACAGTTGATTTTGAATTTGTAGTTCTACAACTTTAACCACTGGCTGTCAAAGTCCCCTGCAACACTATGTGGCAGTGGTGTGCATTCATACCAAGACCAAAGTGTTTACGTTTCTCTCTGTCTCAGAGTGCTAATGGTGACGGCCAAGGAGGACTGGAAATGCAGTTGCTAGATTTGGAAGAGCTAATTTGTCCAGCATTTTTGGGAACGATGCAACACTGGAAAAAGGAGGTGGACTGTTAGCTAGCTTCACTCCAAATTCAGCTCAATTTAACAAAGTAGTTGTGACCAGAGGGTTTGCTCACATCAGCGAAGCAAACCTGAAGTTTAGCATCAAGTTTAGTGAAATTTGACAGACAAATTTGTGACGTCAAAGAATAGCAAACTGTCCTGACCCTGGGAGAAGACCCCCAGGCAGACCGAGAACACACCGGAGAGATTATATATCCCATCTAGTCAAGTCAATTTTATTTATATAGCCCAATATCATGAATCACAATTCACCTGGGAACGCCTCGGGCTCCCCGAGAAGGAGATGAAGGACGTGGCTGGGGAGAAGAACACCTGGGTTACCTTGTTTACCCTTCTGTCACTGCAACTAGACTCAAATAAGCAGCAGAAAATAGATAGATAGATGGATGGACTGCTGACTTCTGAGGAGTAAAACATGGTGGAAGCTATCATTCTAGCTTATTACATTTTACACAGTTCTCTTGCAAAATAAAAATTGCAATGCCAAAACACCTACAGTATGTAATGGTTTGCTATCAGTCGTGACCCAGTGGTCAGCTGCTAGTAATATAGCTAAAAAGCCAACTAGCTTCATCCAGTTAGCAACACCTGACGGAATTTCACTCTGTCACTTTCTGGTGCAACCATTACAGGAAGTAGCGGGTAATATGAAGCAGCAGAAGCAGACCAATCACAACTTCTCCAGTGTTTGCACAGCTTGAACAACCTATTTTTGAAAAAGGTGGAAGACAGTTAATCACCGTACCTGCAGAGCCACCACGAACACCTGTGTAACAGGTACCACAATAATTAAATTCAGAAGTATAAATCACCTGTAGTCAGCATATAGTCTAGTCTGTGAATGACCTGAAAACTGCAGTGATACATACGCGTGTGAGTGTATGTGCTTTGAGGACATACAGCTGTACGAGTGTGTGAGTATGTGTGAGTCCGTGCACATGTACATGGGAGTGTGTTTATAACTGTTTACACTCTCCGGGTTCCAGCCTTTGCTCGGCCTGGTTCCACTGAGCAGGCAGGTACACCGACAGGCAGGGAGGCCGTGGCAGCTTCTTAATCATTTCTCCCTCCTTTGTTTCTCTTTTGACAGTCCTTCGCTCTTGTGTGACGGCCCACATCGCCGCCCCGGCCTGCTTACCTTTTCAGGGCTCCTGAAGCGAGACTACTAATGCACTTGCTGCTCTCCTCGCCGCCTCGCCCTGAGCTCCAAACTCCCGTGACAGCGCAGGACGCTCACTTTGTCTACCGTGTTTGTCCAAAAATTGTTTCAATATGTATTTTTCGTAACGTAATGTTTGCATAATAAATCTTTGTGTCAGGGGAATATAAAGAAAGCTATAGGTTGAAACCTGGGCGGGTCGGATTGGACACTCTCTCTCTTTTCCTCGTTTACTCTTTACTCTACTTTCCATCTCTCTCTCTCTCTCTCTCTCTCTGCCAGGTTGTTTTTCCAGCCTGCTGTCAGTAGGTTTATATACACACACATGTATCAGGCCCAGTGCAGAGGCTGGAGCTGCCTTCCTCTGAGTAACCTTTGGCAGTTCTCATGCCCTAGGTTTTGCTACCTTTACATGCCCAATTAGGAGTAAGGTGGTGAGAATCTGCAGTGATATACAACATGCTACAGAGAGCATCCACGTGCCATAAACATTTTGTTGTCATACACATGTCTAACATGATCCAAGGCCTGAATCTAACATTAGTGGTGGCCATGCTCCAAATAATCCAATTATCAAGCTATGTGCTGAGTAAGCTTCAGGCTCTTGGTCCTTATGCCAAAAACAACTTATCTAGAAAGCACTCCTCAAGTACAATTAAATTAAAACTGATCTCTTATTATGGGAACCCTTTACACAAAGTCCAAAAGGATTATTACAGATACTCTGGGCAGCCCTGGTGAAGTTGAGTCGAGAGACAAAGAGGGGAGGGGACGTAATGCACCTCAAATGATGGAAAATTGGACGCGCTCCCTTCTCTTAGCCCAAAAAAAATGAGGAAGTGGAGCAGCAACAATCGACGAAGGCCAGAGAAACGGATTGTAGCAGGAGAACAAGAACAAGGTCCTCACTGGAAGTGATGTGACCTCCAGCACCAATCAAATGTCCATTTGATGCTACGTAGTTAGGTTAAAACTACTTGATTAAAGCAAAAGTTTGACATCTTTGAAAATATGCTTGTTTGCTTTCTGGCGGAGAGTTTGATGAGAAGATTGATACCATACACATATCTGCCCGTTAAATACAAATCTAAGCCAGCAGCCAGTTAGCTTAGCAGAAAGACTAAAAGTGGGGCGAACAGCTATCCTGGCTCTGTCCAAAGGTAACAAAATCTACCTAAAGCTAAAGCATCTAAAGCTCACAAATTAACACGTAATGTCTTGTTTGTTTAATCCCTACAAAGACTTATTATTAAACCCAATGATTCACCATTTTACGGGGTCTTATGTGCCGGACTATTTCTTGACGCTGAGCAGTAACTTCCTGGAAGCTCGGCTGGTTGTTTGGCAACTGCTCCACAATAGTCCGGCACATAACCGCCCATAAAACAGCAAATTGTCATTTTTACACTTCAGGTTTTGTACGAATTAAACAAACAAAATATAATGTGTTAATTAGTGAGCTTTAGAGATGCTGGTAGGCAGAATTTGTTACCTTTGGTCAGAGCCAGGCAGCCGTTTCCCCTTGTTTCCAGTCTTTATGCTAAGCTAAGCTAAGCTAAGCTAACCGTCTCCTGGCTGTAGCTTCATATTTAACAGACAGATATGAAAGTGGAATCGATCTTCTAATCTAACTTTCCGCCAGAAAACGAATAAACCTATTTCTAAAAATGTCAAACTATTTCTTTAAGGTTTGAGAAAATATCCTGGTCAGGGTTAAAAGAAGCAACATTAACCAAATTATAGCAATGTCACACTACTTCCGCCTTTGCTCCTCACAGACAAGTCATTATTTTTGAGGCGATAAGTCGTCCTCGTCAGATCATTTAAGTGTTTGCCCAAACGACTAATGCTGTCCATTTTCCTGTGAGGACAGTCTCAGAATTATTAATCAAGGTTCAAGTTTCAGTTTATTCATCCATAAAATCATGGAAATTGGGGTTTCTCTTTTTTTTGTTGGACTTAGACCTCAGGTTAGATGTACAAGATGGGTTCAATCTGTCAAAAGATGATCAATAGTTACGTAAGGTGAAGAAATCCATCTATTTTACTGTTTGCATTGCTTAAAGATCACTTAAAATCACCCAAATGTGAAGAACCACGCAGCCTCGTTGAGCCCCTTTGCTTCAAACCAAACAGTCGACATACTCTTGTAATCAGAGCAGCCACATGACCTCGTGGTTTTTATTGTCCCTCGCTGGTGACACAAGCAGACTGAGATGGGAAGAAGGGGGCGGACAGTTTTCCTCGATGAGCCAGAGGCTGGATTGAAAGCGGGGAAGCAGGGGAGGAGAGAGTATAGTGATCTTAGTGGGACGGCGCAGGGCAATGCTATCCCAAACACAGCAGAGTGCTATAAGCCTCCGCCATAAATCTCCGAGCTCGCCGAGCCACAGCCAAGCGTGTTCAGTGCTGTGTGCCGCTCCAGAGGCCAGAATCCAGATGTTGGAGAGAGACGGTAAATAAAACAATCTATCAAAACTGAAGAATCAAAAAAAAAATAAAAAGGATTTTTTTTTCCTTCAAAAGACTTTTTTTTGTGCAACTGATATTGGAAATCTGTTTTAAGCAATTATCAATGAGGTTGTGTGGGTTATACAGCACCAACCAGACCCACATCATGTCTAATACAAACTCCCTCAGTGAGTGAAATCAGTACTTTAATCCCATTTGGGACAACACAGATATTATAGCACCATGCGCTCCATGCAGCTCAAGGTGTTTCTGAATACAAAACAGGCCTGTTCCTCTGGATTAGTTTTTATCATTTATAGATGCAGGTGGATTGAAGGGATAAACAGATATGGAAACCTCATTGTGGAATAAATATCCGCGGCTTAAAATCTTACTGTGCAGAGCATAGTGATGGTTTATTGTTTAAGACCTCTGCCTGTGGGACATGAACTCCTGCTGGCCTGGGACTGAATCCTGGAGGACCTATTTGTATCCTGTGTGCCTGCTGCTGTTGTGTCTTTCTCAGCTTTCACTTGGCTTGATAAACAAAACAAGACAAAAGGGAGCGGGCTACTCTGATTCCTACAAAACATTTTGATGTTTAAGATCTTGAATTTCCATGCTTTACCACAGAGGAAGCAGAGTATTGGGGAATTTACAGCTACTGTAGATTTTTAAATGAAAACACACATGTACGCTCGTCTTAGTCTTGCTTATAAATTGAACAACAAGTAGAACTCGCTTCCCAACAGATTCACTTAACCGATCATTTAACAGAAATCAAGTCACAGGAAGTGGAAAATTGATTCTTAGAAGTGCTCATCTGCACAATGTTTAGTCTTTTGCTCTTCGCGTTAGTCTGAACTGATCTCAGACTCACTGGGGTTGATGAACACAAGGGTGCTGTGTGCAGTTTAAAGACGACACACACATTTTAGGGATTTCTGGGTATTGAGGTTCACACACTTTTCAAACCGTTACCTGTTGCTGCCATGGTGCAGCTTTGGTTTTCAAGATTTGGTACATACAGGTATTATTTCTTGTGGTTAAAAATCTCAGGCTGATCCACTCTCTGACAGTATCACATCAAATGGAAATATTGCAGATGTCTTGGGCATCATTTTAATGGAGGTGGATAAAAATAATGTGAATCTATCATCAAACAATGAATTATTTTAGGAACAGATGTCTTCAGATGACTCTAAACTTCCACTCCAAACACCAGGGTGTACTGCGCTTTCACACCAGCAGTCAATGAGTGAGTGGAGTGAGTGTCGTTTTTTAAGTGATGCTTTACTTTGGTGGATCATTTTAAAATATCTAAATCTGAAAACAGGAAAACATTTCTTGAAGAGATATTAAAATCTGGAATAAAAGGAAGATTACATTATATATTACTAGTCTGTTTTTACTTATTAAGCCAAAGGAAGTGATGGAAAGACGTTTTTTAGACAAGCTCAGCCCAAGTGTGGTGCTAGAGCAGCCAGTTTTGGTGGTCGGCCATTTAAATGTTCTACCAAAAGGAAATATCACTTTAGCCAGCATTAGGGCTGATGCTCAGATGAAAAACTGGAAGCTGGACGTCCGCTTCTCATCAGCACTAAGCCAAAGAGGCTCGCTGAGTTTGGATAAAGTGGAAAAAAGGGATGATGCCTCCTCTTGAAATGATGATCTATGCACCAGACCTGTTTACGTTGGTAATCTCAGAGCCCATGCGCAATCAAAACATCACTAATTTCACTGCCGATTGGAAACTGACATCTGCGTTTTCAACACACTTCAAGGGGGACTGATTCAAAGAAGAAGAAAAAAAGGCAACTGGGAAGCATCCATTCCTCAAATAAGCCCCAGTGATGAGAGGGTGACTTCATCCTCGTCCGCTCACATGTTTTGAGGTAGATAAATATCCATATTAGTGGAAACTTTATGCAGTAAATATCATGGCTTGCTGGCAGCCTGTCTAAAAGTCTGTTGTGTATCTGTCTGGGCAGGCTGGCTGGTTTGGGTGTTTGGCTTGTTGACATGCAGGCGGACTCTCCGGCTCTGCTCCGAGTTAGAAAAACGGCTGTGACATTACAAAAGGCTTTCCATCCTGTCGAGCTGCCCAGCGTCAAGCTCGCAAAACCCTCCTGATTGATTCTACAGAGTCTGGACGACACACGGTTCAAAAGCACTTCTCTGCTCCTCGCTCAGCGGAAACGGGCCTTACATACTAATGCCACCAGCTCTGCTTTATTACAATGGTCCTGGATGGGGAGCTCGCTGGGAGTCGCTGGTTGAAGGGCTACGGTGAAGAGAAAAAGAAGAGCAACAGTCCTCTTTTCTGTGGGTTAGACCAGATTAAAACATTCTGCTAACCAGATTCAGAAAAACACACATGACTCTGCAAGTGTGTGATGCTTCTGTGTGTTAAATGTAACCTGAACACACACACACACACACACACACACACACACACACACTTACACATCCAACCTCCTCCAAAGTCAAACCCTTCTCCTTCCTGACGTGGGTGTGAGCTTGTTTTCCACCTTTCCAGTGTGGATCAGCCCTTCTGTTATTTAGGAATAACTATTTACGCTGCGGGGGTGACCATCAGACAGGTCCTGGCCACAGAGACACACACACACACACACACGGGTTAAATAATCCCTCCACCTATTTGCACAGGAGAGATGAAGCCACGGCCTCACCTTCAGGGCACTACTTAACTCCTCGAGTCACTCGTTGAGTAATCACAGCATTCTCCTACCTGCCTGCCTACCGCCTAATTAGAGAGAGAGAGAGAGAGAGAGAGAGAGAGAGAGAGAGAGAGAGAGAGAGAGAGAGAGAGAGAGAGAGAGAGACTCATTATTAAGCAATGCAGGCCTCACAGGTAGACAGGCTGATATTGCCTATTATTACCCTTTTGTGGATACAGTTTCTAAGGAGCTGGGGTCAGTATTGTCAGTATTGAGGCCTAATGGGAGTCACAAGAACACACCTGTGATGTGGCTCCAATCAAACAGGATGACTTGCATGTTTCAGGCATGAGGTGCAGACTTCAAGTTGCAGCGATGGACTAATTTCACATAATTTGGTCAAATACAAATATTAATTTCAACTTTTTGGGCTCATTATTGTTGCCGTATGGTATAATTTTAAATTAAAACCGAGTCCAAACTGTTTGGATTTTTCTGCACCGATTCAGGCCTGATTATTGCATCACTGCATCTCACTGCATCTCACCTGTATGTGCAGCCCAAATATTGACACGTCCATTTTGATACAGGAGTAACCTGGTGTGCTCCTGAAAAAGAAAAAGAAAAAAAACAGCTGACATGAGGATAGGTGAGAGAGAGCCTTTGGTGTCTCCGAGAGGCACCATGGGAAGGAGGTCTGTCCGTGTCCTGGAGGGAGGCCCGCAGCTCCCCTTTAATCCCTCCAGGATCCCTCTCTCAGAGCCGGGCTTTGCTTCGTGCGCAGCTCTTGGCCGAGTTAAAAAGGAAAGTGTAAGGGTGGGACAAATTTCACACTTTCTCCCATGTCTCAGGCCAAAAGAAGGAGCTTGTAAACCAAATATGTGGAGCTGGAAATATTCTGTGCCACACAGACGCTGTGGTGGTTCAGCGGTGGGACTGGCTGTGCGTGGGCTGCACATCTTGGCTGTGGACGTTTGAAATCCAGCCTGAAAGTGCTTTTTTTTTGTCTCAATTCAAAGATCAGCTCTGCAACAAGGATGTTGATAATTACATGCACGAAAAAAAACAGCTTTTCAGATCATTGTATATGTAAATTAAATTATTTAAAATATTTTTATTGTAATTGTTTTATTTTCACTTTCATGGTTTTATTAAAAGTCTTAATGAGTGATCCGCCCATAGCCTACAGTCTAAATCTGCCTTAATAGATGTAGACTGTCTCGGCTACTTGTGGCCTACTGTGTTACTTTGCCTTTTCAGGCCTTTTGCGGATTAATAAAAACCGTGCTGCAGCGCGTAAGACCTGACCCCAATCACCTGTTTATATGCTTTAGCTAAAAGGTTTAGAAAAGTGTTTTGTCTCCGTCGTTTTCGTTGGGTTTTGGGGTCTTTGTTTCCCTCTGCGCCGCTGCGCTACAGCAGCTCAAAAGACACACAAAGGCCTGAATGTTTCCATCTGAGCATCTTTCGTATTCAGAAAATATTAAGTATTTTCTGGGTCATTTTCTTTCTTTTTTTTTAAATGCAAAAACTCTTAATTAAGCCGTATTCCCAGCAGTTAAGCCAGAAAACAAATACAGTATTGGCACAATTAAAATGTTTTGTTTTGATAAAAACAAACAGCAAAACAAAAAACATTGCTTAAACCTGCGTGTAAATATTAGGATATGAACAATTAATTGTTTAAATAATCATCCGTTAACAAGGGCTTTAGCCTATAATGTCCAGACGGCTTATTGTTTGCCGAATCAATTAATTATGGAGTAGACAAACATTAGTGCCCGCACCCAAACAATCGGTAAAGACGCCCTGCTGTAAATTAGCCTATTTATAGAAATTAACTGCTGTCAACTGAATGAGTAAAATATTGTGATTTTTCATGCGATGCAAGCAAAGTAACAGATTAAAAAAAGTTGGAATTGTTGTCAGTTTTCGATCATTGTTAAATAAATCAATATTAAAATTTAGAACAGTAAAAACTAAAATATCGGACGTGTGTGTTTTATTCTTTTAGGTTAAATGGGTGAGACGGCAGACCATAACTGAGAACAAACTATTAATTTGAGTTTTTCCAAGTCCAAGACAACCTGTGTGAGTTTACAGAAAAGCTGTTTAAAAAGTGGAGCGTGCACAAATGATGGGCTCATAAAAACTCTTAAGCCTTAACTTTTCACACCGAAACTGTTTTTCTTCACAGCCGCTGTCACAGAGAGGCAAACATGAGCAGTACAGTTTGATTTAAAAACTGTAAACTGAAATAAAAACGGCATTATTATCATCATTATTATTATAAAGTATATTAAAGTAGGCTGTTATACTGTAATTGTACCCTCCCTGCTTGTTGCTCACATATTGGGATTGAGAAATGAGGATGAATACATTTTAAGATGAAGATCAGAAACTAAGAATGAGGATACATTTTGGGATGAAGATAATGAAGATGAGGGTGACGTCAGGTGAGGATGATAAAGTCGTGGAATTCGATGAGGATTAAAAAAAATGATGAAGATGGGAGAAAAAGCACCGGGATGAAAAGGAGATTGAAGGTGCAGAAGGATGAAAGAGGATGAGACAACGGGGGGAGGTGGGAGATGTTGGTGGTAGTGGCTGCGGGGTTGGTGGTGTGGGGGGGTTGCGGTGTAGTGACGTCACCGCGAGGCGTGCTGCAGATCGCTGGCGAAGAAAACCAAGGCAGCGCCGCAGAGACGCATCCAAAGCGCTGATTACCCGCGGACGCAGCGTTTACGCGCAGCCGACGCATAAAGTGGATTTACTGAACACCTGCATGGGGAAACTCTGAGGCTTTATTCATTTTTTATGTCGTCTGCTTCTGCTGGAAACCAACTGGTGAGTAAAACACACACACCGTGTCCGTCATGTCGCTGAATTCTAGCTCTGGGACTCGGTCAGAAGGTCGCCTGGCATCCCGCTCTTGGCCGTTTTACGCTTCAGATGTTGCACACAAGAGTCCGTGTTAAGCATGGTGGAGAAAATGAAATGTTGACAAGTGCCGACTCCATTAAGCAATGCGTGTTGTCGGCTATGTCAGAGAGGCTGTAGCGACCGTAGAGAGGCCGGAGACTGAGTGGATGGAGCTTTACGCACAGCTTTCTGGAGTTAAACAGCAGCAGCGTCTGTAGAAAATATTAGGTTGGCAGCTAAAATAGTGTCAGTGCTTTTCAGAGTGTGTGAGCATCATTGTCAGCCAGATAGAGCCTGAAGCCTACTGTAATATTTCCAGTGTAGTCCAGCAAAACTCTGCATTAATCTCTGACTGACGCCTTTAATGAACCAAAGGAATATAAAGTGCAGGCGGGTGAGCCACTGAAGCGTGTGAACTCGGAGGGACAGAAAGCAGCTGAGTGAAGATTTACTGAGGACATAGAAGCAGCAAAGGGATTCCTGTAGATAAGTGGGGCTGTGTGTGTGTGTGTGTGTGTATGTGTGTGTGTGTGTGTGTGTGTGTGTGTTAGGGATGTTACTGAGGGCCCGAAACACGAAGGTCTGCGTGGAAACGTTTCATAGTAAAACAGAATGACAGTTTAAATGTGTGGAGACAAAGGTGAAAGTTTAGGTTTGCTGCTTAGTAAATTTATTTTTATTATAGTTTTGTTTTGGCTGCATTGCTTTAGAATTTTCTTTATATAATAATTAGTGTTATTTTAATTTATTTTAAAATAATCTAGACAAGCACGCAAAAAGAATTCAACATGAATATCAAGTTTCCTCTGGTGTAGCAACAAAATTATTTGTTGTTGGTTTGGAACTAACTTTAATTTATTAAGGGTATCAGCAAAACTCAGATTATAATTTTAACACTGCTTGGTTAAAGAGAAGGAAATACATGTATTTGACTTGTTTTTTTAAAGTCTGATATGCAGGAAATGTTTTTTCTGATTTTTCTTCAACTTTCTTCTGTTTTTCAGGCAACTGGAATGGAACTGAATCTGTCGAAGAATGGGATTTCTTGTGGGGACGCAGGTATGACTTGTTCTCTGCTTGGTTATGATATAGATATAGATATATAGCCTTTGAGAAAATTAAGAGTTTTTTTATAGTTTGATTCTATATAAAACTAAACTAGAAACTATAATGTAAAGCAAAAGGATGCTGTAGTCAAAGTACGGACCTCTCGGTTTGGCACAAATTCAGAACTTGTTATTGGTAAATCTCGCAGCACACAGGCTGTGCGCGTTCACAGGCATCTGCTTTTATGCTTTTAGACGCAATATGTTTGCTATGTGGTAAATTAATGCGCAGGCCATTTACGACATGCTGATATGCGGAAATATCAGATAATGAGATGCAAATGGAAGCGTGCGGAAATCAAATGAAAGCAGACTGAAACAAACTTTTCAACAATGTAGCTGGGTTTTACTTCCATATATAATCTGATTTTGTGTGGGTGTGTGTGTGTGTGTGTGTGCGTGTGCGTGTGTGTGGTTTCTGATGATAATGATTTCCTGATGAGTCGTTTTGCATTTGAAAAATTAAAAAAAGTGGAAAAACAGAAAGCCAGATTGTCAGCAAGCAACAAAAAGCTCCATTCAGAAGGACAAAATGTTTCCAAAAGCAGAAGTTTACATTTTTTCCTCATAACAAGTTTTTGATCACAAATAAAAAGGGAGGTTTTCTGTAAACCTGGATTTAATCACAGACCAAAGAAGGAGCGTAAAATGGAGACGTGAACATTTGGGGAATTATTCGGGGTTTTTAGACATTTAAATGACACGACATGCACGCGAGGTGGAGACTCGTTAAGAACTCAGGGCCCTGACTAAAATAGGGAAAGGTTAAAATCCATTTAAACGTTATGTTCTTTCAGGAAATAATCAATTATAATAATAAAGCAGCTTCAACGTAAAGGTCAGATGCTAAACAGCACAACACAAATTGGAAACATAATTATTATAAAGACAAACTGGCTGAAAGAGGTTCGGACTGCTGATGTTTGTATTTGCACGGGAGGAAATTCAGGCTAAATGGACTTTCATTAAAAGTTGTAGTGGAATCTTTGTTGCTAATAGATATATATGCGTTTTTATTGATTTTTGGACCATCAAGAAACTCCTTTTTGTGTGTGACAGATAAGTATTTTTTGAGGATTAATTCCACCTTAACTCTAGTTATCAGCTTTTTATTTTCCTATAAAACCACACTAAACGGCTCAGTAAACATGCAGTATGATGCACGTGTGCAGACAGAACTGTTACTAGGAGAGTAATTTATAGGAAATCCGAAAAAAACTCCCACATTTTAAAGTATTTTTAAAGTTTTTCTTTTGAGTGCTTCCCTGTGATGACCATTAGAGGTTGTTTTATTTACACCTGCATCCCCTCTGTCAGGTTGTTTGTTGGTTGTCAGGCTCCAGGTCAAACAGGCCTTGAACCAAGCAGGGAAACCATCACCAAGGAAATAATCTGTTCTGTCCTTCTCCAGTTACCCACCGTGTCCAGTTACATCTCCACTGCTGTCCTGCCTTTGAATCTGCTCGACAGCTTTAATTTTCTATATGCTTTGTTTTTTGGCCCCATGGTTCGCTTTACTTTGTTTGGTTGCCTTACAGTTAAGAGAGAGAGGGAAAAAGATACACCAAGACTGTATTTATGTGTGTGTTTGGTGTGTGATTAACGGAGTTCGCCGAGTTTATTTTCACTTCTTGGAGGAAAAATATGAGTGTTTGCATTGCCACTGGCCTTTAACCTGTCCTGCCGGATGGAAAGGCTTTTTAACTCATCCATCACACGCAAGTGCCCTCCAGAGCAGAGGAGGAGCAGGGCGCAGGCAGGGATGCAGGCTGAGGAGGCTGGGTATTTAGATTACCCTCATCTATCAGCCTGTAATATCTGCTGGTGGACAGAGGAAGGTAGAATCACAGGAACTCCTCCATGGAAAATCTCCATGTGCTGTAAATCCTTTAATATCCCTGTGGGGGTCAGTGGGTTTATTGTGATTTTTATCTACTGTAGTGCTGCTGTAATATTCATATCATATTAGGAAAATTACTTTTTTAGGATACAACTGCACTACTGCTATTAAAATCACCGCATATTGACCCACACAGAGCCGTATATACTTCACGGATACGCAGTGTACCCACTAACCCCCAACTAACACGTACCGATTTCGAGTTACACAACCTGCACAGTAAATAGGCTACCACCTGCTGACACAATGGGGTGACCAAGTCCTCGAGGTCACTTCCGCGCAGCGCTCGTCCGCTTACTCTCGTGTTTGCAGTTGAATTTATCTCGTTTTCTGCGCCAAATGTCTCTTCAAACCCGTTTTACGCACTTGGCTGAAGCTCGGAAAGTGAGTAAGCATGTAGGGGATAGTGTTTTACTGCCCACGACCACTTCAGTAGTCTATATGTGAAGGTCGAACTTGTTAAAGGCCAGTGGCTGCACACAACAGGCCTCCATGACGATGGTTGGAGCTGGATACTCTAACAATGACATAATTCTGCAATAAAAATAAAAAAAATCATTGGATTGGTTAATTCAATTTCTAGCTATTCAAATGTCTTAATTAAAACTAATTAATATGGCAGGCCTGTAATGTGCAGAAATATAATACAGGCCCATATGAGCCCCACTCTCTTTAGACCAGCTCTGTGCAGAGAGAGGCCGAACAAATATAGATGGAAGAAGGCAAGTGATTGTTGAGAGCTTGCACAATTGTCTTTTGAAAGGGCCTTCGGGGGAGTTTTCTGGTCAGACGGGGATCTCATGTCAGGAGTGACTATCATACAATGGCCGAAAACGCTCGAGACTGGCGCCGGTGACAGTCCCGAGTCTCAGACGGTGAGGCCTGAGCCGGTGCGCATTTACCTGACACATGTGGGCTACATCATGCCGAGCCACAGCAAGTCTGCAGGTCAGCTGGACTAATGCAGGGGAGACGTAACGCTAACATGTGTAATCAAAGAAATGCGTAAATTGATGTCATTTATGTTTTGCACTTAGGCGTAATTGCGCTGCAGAGATGCAACAGAAATGTTGCAATCTACACATGCGCAATCACGCTAAGAGACTTAAGCAAACACAGAGGTCAAGTATGCACATATACTGTAGGCCCAATACGTTATAGGGCCTATGCGTAAAAAACAAAACACGAACTAAATGACTGCTCTCACTGGTCAGAAATTAAAACAATTGCTATCCCTGACTTCCCAAGATGCAGCAGGTCTATAACCCTAAAGTATTACAGTAAGGCCTCACCTGGCGCCACCATGACTTCAAACTAACTGAAATCATGACGTTTGGCCTCCGTGTTTTGTGACCAGCAGGCGCCGCTGCGTTTTCTAACAGAGAAAGACGTTTGTCTCATTTCTTCTGCAGCTGCTGCATTACTGCATGTTTTCACTGCATGTTTTACTCCAGTGCAGCACACACCGAGATCAGTCAACATCTGGACGAAGCTCTGTAGTTCTCCACACAGGCATATGAATGTTCAGAGGGGTTACAGTTCACTTCAACTGCGCTGTGAGTCAATGCAAGCACACTGTGCATGCGCGCCAGAGATGAACCACCCTGAAATTTGGATTTAAAATTCACTTATAGCTCTTTCCCAACTTTATCTAAATTGTACCACAGGACTTGATTGGGTTTGGATTCCAAATTTCCTGAATACTTTTAGTCTTCACAGTGGTAAAACAGATAAAAAGCGTAATGCCGCTTATTCAGTGATGATCGCGCGCCTGCAACTGGCCACCACTGGCTGAAGGCAAATGTGTCACCACCAGTAGCCATATTCGGGTTATCTGTAATCAGATCATATTAGCGGACCATCAATCATAATGGGATTTGTGCTGAAAGGTTGGGATCCAGCAGTGTCGTCAGACCACTGAGTGCATGTTGTTGAAGTTTGATTATAAACCAGTGGCTGTTTGGGGAAAGTGTCAACAGATTGTTGTTCACCAAGTCATTTGGTAGAGAACAGCCTGGTGTTGGCCCTGCAGTCCAGGTACAGCCTGTGTTAAAGTAATAAGAGCTCTCTGATCCGCCTCGCTTTTATTAGTCCTGATTGTTTATTTGTGGTGAAACAATGAGCTGATAGAGCCACACTTGTCAGTTTATAGTGCGTGTGATTTACACACAATAATCTCCATATCATCATGCACTTTTTATTCTGAGGAAACGGTAACTGGGCAGGCCCGTGTTAGATGGCAAATGTTTATTCAGCTCAGTACATATCCGAGATATACATTGTGTGGGGAGTGTGTGTGTATAAGCGCACCCAGGTGCGTCAGGCTCGACACATTTCAAACATGCCTGCACGAATGAAAGGCCCATTTTACTCTTATAAAGAGCAAAGCATTGCGCGCTCCCGACACCTGAAAAAAGGCGAATGAACGCTGCAAAAAATCTCTCCGTTAAGCATTCAGTCTAATACTGAGCCTTATAAGTCTGCCAACAAGTGGACAAACTGGTTGGGTATAAATTCACACGCTAGGAATTGTCTGTTTTGCTCAGATAGTTCGCTTTTTTATGTTTTCACTCCACCTAAACGTGACTGAAGACATTTGCTGATGTGCACGCGACAAAACCAAACGTCTAATGAATTAACAGCATTTATTTTTTTTGCATTGGTCTTAGCTTGACGTCAGACTAAATATCTTGTTTGGGTGGATATTTTCTTGCAGCGGGCAGGTTTAGTGGGTGGGACTCGCTCGTTTTGGGGAGGTTAAACGCAGCAGATGGGTGGGTCTCTTGTGTGGGTTGGAGAGCCGGAGCTTCCTCTCGGTCACAGCGGGCAGAACCTTTTCCCTTCAGCGGAGAGAAGCATAGCGCACTGGGCCGTCACTGATGTAGTCGAGGTCGAGACGAGTCGCTGTGTGATTTTCCTTTCCTTTAAGTATTTTTATTTTCGTGGAAGAACAAAACTCTGGTGGAAATTCTCACCGTGGTTCATCCTCTCATGTCGCGGTGTGCGTCTGGCATCGGGTGGATTTTTAACTGTTGAGGAAAGCTTTGTGCACCCCAGGATTCACCCCGTTTCCTCTTTGTACGCATCATTCTCTTCAAGGTGGGATGAATTTGGACAGAATCGCAGAGGCAGTGAGAGCACCGCCGCCCCGCGATGTGGCCCCCGCGTTTCATTTACCGAGAACTTCCACCAGCAGTCGAGAAACTTTAGAGAACTCAAGCAGCGAGTCTTCAGACACAGAGTTGGCAGGTACACAGTCAGAGTGCTTTTAGCAACTCGATTCCTTCTTCTGAGTGCAATAACAGTTTATTTTACGTCTCCATACGCACGTTTGCGGTGGCCTGTCACAGAGGCATCCCGGCAGTTTAACGCTGCGGGAAAAGGAGACACTATTTTAGTTATCTTGTATGTCCCAGTGTTTGCTTATTCTCACTACAATGACGATTTATTTCCGTGTGTTACGGTGCAACATGCACATGGATAAAATACACCAAACCCCATTTGCAGTAAAAGCTAGCTTGGTTTATTTCTGCCTTCCAGTTAAATGCGCATAAATACAGCAGAACAGGGGAAAAAGTCCAGTTTTGGTGCAGTTACACCCCATTTTTTGTTTATTGCGCTGGCTGAACCAAACACTTGGCAGGATCCCGAGGTCTGTCAGGGAAAAATGTGCAGAACAGCCTGGCCTGCTGTCAGTAAATGCATTAAAACAAACTATAAATATTGGGCCCGTCCACCAATCTAAACTGAAAGCCAGAAGGTCTGTATTAACAATTCTTGGAGAAGCTTTTTGTTCTTCTACTTTGCCACATTTTTAGAAAAAAAAAAAAAACAGGGCTTTCTTCTTTTTCTCGTTTGCAGGAAGAAATAGCAAGTATGAGTGAATGTCATTTATTCCTCATTTCCTTTGTTGAAATTATTTATGGGGCTTAAATTAAAAATGATGTTGTGGCTTTAAGTTGCTTTTTATTTTTGGCAAACACTCGAGAGACTATTCCCTTTTTTGTGGTTAACCTTTGCACGTGTTGACCCTTTAGTTTAATGAGGCAAAGGACACGAATACAAGAGATAGCAGTTGGGAGATAAGAGTGGGCAGACCCCGTCGTAAAGAAAGTATTGATCTATCAACGTAAAGCGAGTCAGATCTAAGTGTGTTTGAAAGAATCGATACAAAACCCCCAGACATGTTTGTAAATATTTGGCTTTAATCTGTCACTTCTCTTCTCAGGCTTATTTTTTATGAACAACTTTGTGTATAATTTATTTAGAGCTTTGGCTTTGCTTATTTCATGCTGACAGGGCTTTTCTGTCATAGTTGACCTGAAGCTTTAGGGGTTTTGCTAGTCCTGGTGCACTTAATTTCAGTCTGAAACTTTTAACCGCTAAGGTGCAAAAAAAATGTCCCTTATTTGCATGCTATTCAAACTACCCTATAGCGTACAGTAATTTCACCCCGGTTTCTGATCCACAGAAAAGGAGAGGAGCGCTGAGCACAGGAGCGATGACGGGAACGCGGACGATCCCAAGAAGAAGAAGCAGCGGCGGCAGCGGACTCACTTCACCAGCCAGCAGCTGCAGGAGCTGGAAGCCACTTTCCAGAGGAACCGCTACCCGGACATGAGCACCAGGGAGGAAATCGCCGTGTGGACCAACCTGACTGAGGCCAGAGTCCGGGTAAGAGGCCAGCAGACGGCCGTGCGCAAAGTGTGCGTAATGCGTGCGTAAAGACGATTTGACAAATAAATCAGAATATTCTTGGGTGGGAGAATTCTCAAGCAGTTGCCTAAATAAATGAAATAACTCCGACACACATGAACCAAATAAATAATGAAAGAATAACCCATTTAAACTGAAATACACCCAGATAAATAATAAGACAATTAACAAAACAAAAAGTAATTCTAACATTTAAAATATAATACAAAAAAAAAAAAACTCTTAAAAACTTTGAATTAACGGATTAATATCAGGGTCTCACTGTATGGTAGGTGCGCTAAATTCATATGATGACTTTGTTCCCACTAACATTATGATGTAAAATTGACCACTGATTTGCCCAAATCGAACTATTTTAATAAGACACAGTAGAAAAATCTCCTCCACTGAGGATGTCAACACAGCTTTTATATTTCATATCAGGACAAGCCGATATCATCCATTGTAATATTATATGTGGCATTGAGGTCTTTACAGTGTCGATTTGGTCCTTTGCTCTTATTGAATGAAAGAGTGAAAATCCGGCCTTTTAACAGGCTTCATGTAAATTACTGCAGTAACTTTAAACAACCCAGTCAGTTAGAAACTAAATGTGTGATGTAATACAGAGACACGCTGAAGAAAATCCGTTGACAAAAAAAACTGGGAGATTTTCAAAACCTGTAGCGTTAACAGATATTGAGTTGCAGCCACCCCTGACTGTCAGCTACGGTGTGTCCAAAAAGTAAGTCTTCCATTATTAAAACACGTGCGTAATTCTCAACACCGCGCGCATTTGTGACACAAAAGCACGACTAAAACTGCAAAAAACACACGCTCGTGTTAACATATTTCATGTCGAAAATTTAGCAGGAATGAAAGCTGTCTTTAACTATTTGGATCTGTTGGAAATGACATCCTTTTTAAGGGTGTATCCGCACTGCTAATGGAGCCAATGGGGCATTTGTCTTTTGATGACATCACCACCACTCTGGACCCTTATTTGTCCCCGTGGAGGAGACAGCCAAATCTACCTGGAGCTGTGCAATGAATAGGAACAGCATATGAATATATTTATTCAGGGGGGATGTTTTCAGCATCAGAACGACACGTTTAACAACTTTATCTTATAAACTAACCCAGTATCTTATTTAACTAACTTTAATCGTAAGATATTTAAATTCGTATAATAGGGCCCCTTTAAAGAAGAAAATAGCTGACACAATACGTTGCCTTTTACTCTGGGTGACTAAAAAAAAAAAAATTGGACTCCTCACTATACGCTGTTTTTACACCCAGGCATTTCTACTGGCTGCTCTTTGCTCTGAAAAAACAAAACGGGATGCAAGAAACGTGCGTTAAACACAAAACAATTGCAGTTGGTTTTCATTTACAGCAACTGGCGCCTGGCGGCCCGTCCTTGCAAAAATCCACCGTCTCAAATTGCATAAAAAAAATGCATGCAGCTATTTAAAGTGCGGGGAGAAAAGTAAAGAGTCTCAGAACAAGTTTAGAGTGCTGGATTCTTCATTTCTGGAGCCAAGGAGGGTGAATGTCAAACAGTGCAGCCTCTTATTTTGGCGGAATAAAAAGAAAACATTGTAAAGAGCGTGAATATTGCTGATTCATATCTGAGCATTTCATGTTTTGACATTTTAAAGTGTTTGGACTTGACCTGTTAAGGTCATCAGTGTTTAATCACGCTTGGCAGATAATATATTGAGATGGACTGATAGTTGCGGGCTCAGCTATTTTGAATGCTACTATCGGTTAATTCGCTTTAATGAGGTTTTTGATTGTTAGCGTGACATTAAAACCCAAAGTTATTTATTTTTTTTTTTTGCTCGGTACAGGAAGCTGGAAGCTCACAGGAGCCGAGGCGGTGCTGTGAAATGTAGCCTGCGTGTTTCCTCCGCAGCTCTCTGTCACATCGCTCATGTCTTTGTGGACAATTTGTCCGCAGAACCCTGTTCCCTGCACGACTATAAATAGTCTCCGCGCGCCCGTCTGATGATACCACTTGTAAACTGTTTCTACTATGAATTAAAAATGACTCGCAGAGTGCCAACTAACGGATATTTTGTCAGGTTTCGATAAGGCGTGAGGATAACCAGAGGCTACGCATCTGATTTATTTACAGTCATCCCCTGTGCGTGTTTGATTCATGTTGTAAACTTGTTGGTTTTATTTTGGGCAGTCTGACCCACATACCGATACACACACACACACACACACACACACACACACACACACGTGTCAATTCTACCCGCATGTAACGCAGAAATACGCTTCATTTCATGGCTAGACATGAAGTAATAAGAATTAAAAGAAATAATAGACTAATTACTTTCAACACATCCTTGGCTCTAACTCAAGTCAAAAACACATTGACGTCAGGCTGTTACTATCGTTTTATTTGGATTAAGTAATTTATAAACTACGTTTTGAAACAAATAAATTCATATGATTCGTTTACATTTTGTCCCCGTGTACAATTTGTAGATATGTCAAAACAGGAATAAAATTGCAGGTTTTTTTAACAAGGTTTTCAATATTCAAAATAAAACTATTTGAAGACGAATTTTCCTCACATGGAATATTTAATTTAAAAACACTTTCAAGAATTTTCATATGCGACAAAAGTCATTCAGTTATGTTTCTGTCCTTCCGCACTCACCAGAGCTCATTCAACACTTCCTGCGAAAATAACTAAAAACACAACTCAAAATAAATGTGGCTTAAAAAAAAAGAAATAACAAGGCTTTAATAAAAAATAAATTCTAAACAAACAAAAAGCAGCAGTTTGGAATTAAGAGACTGTCACCGTTTCAAATCCACAATTATATTTTACTTTTAAAGACTTTGGGTTTTCAAACTCACTATAATTTTGGCCGAATTAAAGGGGAATTTGAAGTTTAAGTCTGCAGGACTCTAGAGCAGCAGATACCCTTCTAATTTAAATTTGGGTTCAGATGCAGCAAACCGGACTGATTGTGAGGATTTTAGTAGGAAAAGACAATTAGGACCAAGTCCAGCTTGATGTGTTCACTGGGGACAAAGAAAAGCGTTATACCAGCTCTAATACAAATCCCCAATCAAGACTTAAACACTCAAAAACTAAGGATAACTTCCACCGTGAAAAAGTGTTATTTTCTCTATTAAAAAAAAAAAGGCGCAAGCTGATTTTTGTGACCACATAAACATTTTAATTTATAGAGCCTAACTGAAAAGTTTGAACATGAGGCAAACAAGCCTCTGTGTGTGTTTTTCTCAAATGATAATAATTTAAAATACAGTCTGGGCCTTTTTGCTGTGTTTACAGTAAACAGATCTTTGGACATCTGTGAACATTAAACAGATGTATTAATAAAGAGCTGCAGCTTCAAATTTAGACTTTTTCTGTAGGGCTTTTGACTGTGCCTTTAAAATATGTAACCCCAGCAAATGACATACGTTGCAAGTTAATTGGAGCAACATTCAAAAATCATTCATTTAGGTTTTTGTTTTAATAGGACACACACTGTTGTATTTTTGTGTGCGTGTTCTGTGGCTTAAACGCAAACACACCCTGAAGGCAGCGCTTTGCGCCCCCCTAAAATAACTAACAATTAATGATATTTAAGAAAACACTGGTACAGCGTCATTCGTAATGGAAAGCTGGATTTTATACAACATAAGTCTTATTTAGAGAATTTGGGCTAGAAGACATGGTGGAAATTTTATGACAAATAAAAAGGGAACCTCGCTCATTCCTCAGGTGCCTCTGCTCCACACTACACTGCTGCTCATGTCCACAGTACTAACCGCGTGTGTCTCCTCCAGGTGTGGTTCAAAAACCGCCGGGCTAAGTGGAGGAAGCGGGAGCGGAACCAGCAGATGGACCTGTGCAAGAACAGCTACCTGCCGCAGTTCAGCGGCCTCATGCAGCCTTATGACGACATGTACCCGGCTTACACCTACAACAACTGGACCAACAAGGGCCTCACCCCGGCGCCGCTGTCTACCAAGAACTTCACCTTCTTCAACTCCATGAGCCCCCTCACCTCGCAGTCCATGTTCTCGGCGCCCAACTCCATCTCCTCCATGACCATGGCCTCCGGGATGGGCCACTCCGCCGTGCCGGGAATGCCCACCCCGGGCCTCAACAACATCAGCAACCTGAACGGGATCGGCACGTCCGGCATCAACTCGGCCATGTCGTCGTCCGCGTGTCCGTACGGGCCTCCCGGCTCTCCGTACAGCGTTTACCGGGACACTTGCAACTCCAGCCTGGCCACCCTCAGACTCAAATCCAAACAGCATCCAACTTTTGGATACAGCGGCCTGCAGAGCCCTGGCTCGAGCCTGAACGCCTGTCAATACAACAGCTGACGGGCCAAAAGTGGGGCCTGAATTTTACAAAATATAAATAAATATATATATATATATATGTGATAAACGGACACGGTGTCAGAGCTTATAGGCTACCTGCGGATGGGAAAAAAAACAAAGACAACTAAACTGGATTAGTTGCAGTCATTTTTCATAAAAAAAGAAAAAAAATGGATTATGCGGGTTATATGTGTTTACCAATGAACTTGCACAGCAATTGAAATGTCCAGGTTTTTTGGATTTTTTTTTAAAATGATGAAGACGTGTTACATTGCTGCATTGTACATATATAAATGTAAATATATACAGGTCTAACATATGAAACAGACGATGGGATTTTTTTTCTTTTTTGTGCTTTGCTTGCTTGCTTTTGAAGACTGGGTTTTGGGGGGGGAAGGGAAGGGAATGGGGGTCTCGACCAAAACAAGGATTTGCAAGAAAAAAAAATAAAGTGTCGAGCATATCATGAATCCAGACTCAATAAGAAAAAAAAAAAAAAAAGAAATCTAGCCTATACTGTACATATTTTATACTGCTTCTGTGTGCTTTCTATTTACCGTCTATGCAGGGTGCCACCGGCCCGTTTGCCTCCATGACGCCTCCCGTTCAGTGACTTTACTTTGAAATGTTTCATTTTGTTTGCTGAAATAGAAAACCCCGCATGTTTAACTTGAGTGCAACGTGTTTTGTACGATAATGTAACTTTGCAGAAGTAAGTTCATTAGCCTAAACTGTATACAAAAAAAAGGGTGATTCAAAGTCCTCATGTGTTTATGGTAACATGTTTGTTTGAATAAACTCCAGGAAAAGAGAGGTTTATTTCCAGTATGTTTCAGAAGGAGTCTCTGTTTAACGAGACGAGCCGCAGTGGTCCAATTTGTCCCCAAAGGAGAGCAAAATAAATAACTTGGCTAAATATCCGCAGCCTATTGATCCACTCAGTTTTAAAAGGATTACCTCAGCAATATGAAGATTTTTAAGGATTAAATGGGACTAGCCAGTAGTTATCTGGGCTTTAACCATGACTACTTTATTTTCTTTTGAAGATTATTCCTGCATTATTGCTTTTTTACATTTTTCTCTTTTAGTTCATACGCATCTTGCAAACTTCCAAAATCTTAATATCCAAATTTCTAGGAATTAATAGGATGATTGTCTAAAGCCTTGTTTAATATTATGGGCTATTGTTATTTGGCGAGTATGATAATCACTATATTTCACCGCTCAGTGCAAAAGCATAGTCCCACATGCGCCTCTGATGAGTTTTATTTTTATAATATACATGTCTAAATAGAGTTGTGATTATATTTATGTAATCTTTGCTCTCATCACACTTTAATAACACACAAGATTAAATTTGGAGTCACTCAGGCTGAGGTCTGGCAGGCGGGCTCGCCTTTCTATGGGTCTACCTGTCTCCCATTTTGACGAACACACTGTACGTGGTCGTGTGGCGCCTCAGCCTCAGATGATTATATAATCCAAACTGCATATTTTACACTAATCACAGGATGGGAAAAGAAAAAGAAAAAAAAAAAAAAGGTAGCATATATGTGAGTTGAAGCCATTTCTTTTTCTTGCAGAAATACAAACCTCTGAAACAGACTGAAAATGCGTCAAACACCTCGAAAACTGTATCTTACTTTCTCCTTCGGCGACAATCCCGCGCACGTTTGTCCGCAAGTGCAAACTAAATGAATTCAATCAATACCATATCTTGTTTGCCGACACCTCCAGAAATCCTCATATCTATATTACTCACCGTCAGACTGATATTAGCGCGCAGCACTTGTGTCGCAGTAATGACTGTGTGCTTTAACTGATAGTGCTCTGTGGAGGGAGGATGTTAGGATTAGAGGCAACACTTTAATAAACCATCAAATGTTAAATAGGCTTCTAATGAAAACAGCTCATGATACCTGAAGAATTACTACATTATTTATTTAGACCTCCAGTGTTACAAGTCAACACACTAATATAATTAGAGTGTCTATAGTAGTGAGTTTTTTAATCTCCCATCCTATTAATAGGAACTACAGAGTCTGTTGTGCTTCCCTTCTTGCTCCTAGTCATATTACCAGAGTTTATAGTTCTTTAGTTACTTGTTTGCAATTTTAATTTAGGCCTATTACACCAATATTCCTCTATTCTACCCATTATTGCTCTATAGGCTTGTTAAAAGTGAGTTTATCTTGACTGTATGGTTCCATTTTGTATTAGATCTCATATAGTACCTATAATAGTCCTATAAAAAATATTTTACAATGACTTGAAGTGTATCTGTGACACTCAAAAGTGAGTTCATCTTGACTTTATGGTCGCGCCAATAGTAGCTCTATAATATTTTATCTTAACTATCAAAAGGGATTTTATGTTGACCTTAAGGTGTCTGTTTGGATAAATGATCTATAGTGGCTCTATAATATTCTATAACTATAACATACAGTGTTGTCTGACACTCAAGCGTTTATCTTGACCTTCCGGATGCCTTTCCACACTATGTCTACTAAAGTACCAATAATAATCACGTAATTTTTTTTTTTTTTTTTACTGTAACCTGAAGCATGTCTGACTTGACCTTATGGCAGCTTTTTGGTAATTACCTTCCTATAGTATTTCTATAATATTTTAACACACCGTGGTAAATTACAGGTATATAATCGAAATACTATACGAATCTGAAGCATGTTTGACACTTAAGTCAGTTTTCCTGATCTTATGGTGGCCTTTTTGGTAATTGTTCCGATTCCTTTATAATATTTCTTTATTATATTTTATCTTAATTAGTAGTGTGTCTGTACTCGAGAGCGAGTTTGTTGACCTTAAGGTGCCTTTTTGGAAAATGTCTCCTATAGCGACTATAATATTCTGATAGTATTTCACCATAACATTTAGTGTGTCTGACACTCATAAAATGAGTTTATCTTGGCGTTCGGGTGCTTTTATTTGGTGAATTTATCTCCTATAATGGCTCTATAATATTCCTACAACATTTTACTTTAATACTTAGTGAGTCTGGGACACTTAAAAGCGAGTTTGTTGACCTTGAGGTTCCTTGTTGAAAAATTAATCTCCCATAGTGGCTCTATAATATAATATTTTACTAGTGTGTGTCTGGCACTCTAAAGTGAGATTTCTTGACCTTATGGTTTGTTTTTTCATAATTATCCTCCTATAGTCCCTCAAAAATATTCCTATAATATTTTATTTTGACTTGTAGTGTGTCTGTGATACTCAAAAGTGAGTGTTAAATTTAAGGTGCCTTTTTGGAAAATGAATCCTATAGCAGCTCTATAATATCTCTTTGATATTTCACATTGTGTTTCTGACACTCAAAAGTTAGTTTCTTGACATTCGGGTGCTTTGTTAGTAAATGTATCTCCTATAGTGGCTCTATAATATTCCAGTAATTTTACCTTAGTGCGTCTGTGACACTTAAGGTGCGTTTTGGTGATTTTATCTCCCAGAACAGTTAAAACTTTATCATGTTGTATCATCGTACTGTTTCTATTTCTTTCTCTAACTCTGTCACAGGGTTACTGAAGCTCCTTTGTCGTTGAGGTTCACCATTCATAACAAGTCACAACAGTAACATCAGCAGCGCGCGCGGCTTCAAATTCTTTCCTTGGGCGCGCCCGCGTGCACGGAGGGGCTGAACGTTTACTCAGGGCGGGCATGCGCACTGGCTGTAATTGCAACTATCCGCTTTGATTTGGCAATGTTTGACGAGGAGGACAAAGCGCACTCGAGGCTCATGGCGATTGGTAACAAAAACAAAGCGCGCATGCGGTCGTAAATGTTACCCATAATACCCGTTTCCAGTTATAGATAAGACCGCGCGGCACCGTGAACGCGCCTGAACCTGGAGGGCAAAGTTCAACACGCCGCTTTATAGCCGGTAAATATTTGAACTAGCGTTTCTCTGGTAGGGAAGTCCCCACTTCCCCTCAATTATTAGACGCACTGTGAAGGAATAGAATAGAATAGAATAGAATATGTGTACCATGTAACCACGTGTGTTGCGTTGGTGAGCCTGTGTGTGTTTGTGTGCTCAAGAGTAAAGTCAGGATTATTTCTCACATAAATATGACTTAATTGAACACACAATTATAACTGATGGTAATATCTTTAAGTTCAGCTCTCTCTCTCGCACACACACACACCTGATAGAGTGTAAGACTTCAGGTGAAAAGATGAGAATAACTCATAATAACAAAATCAATCAACAGCTATTTTGATAATCAAATAATTGTTGTAATTCAAGAACAAAAGGCCAAACATTCTCTTCACCTTGGACTGAGAAATCGCTTAACTGAGGAAATAATCAGATTAATCATGAATGAAAATAATTGTTAGATGCAGCCCCCACAAAAACAGCATCAAAAGGGAGGCCTGCAGCCGAACTGGACTCAACGTATTCACTTCACAATCACTGCTAATTAAAATCAAGACAGCGTGAAGAAGAAATTATGCTGGATGTCGTCACAGACCTTCTCTGATTAGCTGTATAGCTCAAGAAGAACTCAACCAGCAAACTGTGGTTTTAAATACATCATAATGTGTCATTGTGTGCTTTTATTTTGAATTTGTAAATAACAATAGTGGCTCCCCCCCCCATTTAGAATTAAACTGTGCGCCTCCTGGTCACATCGGTGTACTGAGGCCAAGTCTGAATTACCAGCTGGGCAAAGCAGGCAATCAATCATGTGTCAATTGATTTAGGTAAATGGATTAACTGCAAATTTGTTTAAGAACCACTGCACCACTGAATATCAACCCAAGGCAGGTCCTGCATTATTATGTTGTGGCCCTGTCTTTTGTCTTGTGCCTTGTTATCAAAATCTAGTCTCTAGACTTATTTTAATTTTCATTGTCCTCACATGGTGCAGATTCCTGAATAAAGTGGTATTTGATTAATCAAATTGCAGCAACTACAGCCATTACACACCAACAGACTCTGAGTCGGCCATGAGGGCGTTAGATGTTTGGGTTAATAGGGGCCCAACAGCATATTTTTTGCCCTGGGGCCCTCTAAGAGGTTAACGCGGCTGTGGCTGAAGTTATACTGTAGTGGGCTATGAAGGAAATCAAGTAAAGAAGAAGAAACCAAGAGTCAAATAGTATTTGCAGATATGCTTAATGGTTGCATAAAAGGAGGCAGCACCAACCATCCTTTTCGAAGACGTCTTCATCAGCAATTAGCCACAATTACATATTTCATCCTGTCAAGTGTTTGACAGGCGTTACCATGAGGTAACAACAGGCAGAAACTATTATTTGAAGCTATTATTTGCATGTTACTACGCAACTGTGACTGACATCTGAATAGTCTCTACAACCCCGCCCATCTGGTGTACCCCAATTAACAAAGCAAGTACTGCTAAACCGAGGCCTTCCCTCAGCTATGAATACAATGCTGCTCAGCTTCTGTTCGTTTTCTGCTGCCTCCGCCAGGTCCCTGCAGCAGCTCATCTGATCCTGAAACCTGCACTGCAGCTGCTGCATCCTATAAACACACCAAGTCCCTGTTTACATCCAACCCTGTAGTTTATTCAGAAGCACTAGCTAGACTCTATAATATAACAATACTGACCCTGTAATCAAACAATAGCAGCAGGGGCCTATTAGCACATGGCAGCACCGGCCTTCATCTCTCTTAATGAGAGCGACGTCTATCTCTCTGGACCCCAAAAACAAGACAGCAGTCCACATAAATCCAGTGTATGTACTTCACATTACTGCTGACCATTTGGTTGTGAGATGGCTAATCCGTCACAATGACCATCTTGTCTGCTTATATTATCAGCAGTTATTTTGTTGTAATGCAGTCTCTGCTGGTTGATTTTGATACCATACTAACTAAAATCACTGCTATGCTTTGAAAATAAAATGGCTGACAGCGACGTAAAATATAAATTATTTGTAGTTAATGTTGTTAAACTTGCTGTATGATCCTTTACAGCTGCACAACTTAGTCCTGGGGCACAAAACCATCTCTTTTACAATTACGTGGAGGTTTTTCCCGAATCTCAAACTTGCCGAGAACAAAACACCTTCACAAGAAAGTGAACCAACAGGCTGAATCCTGAATTGGTGCTCACATTTGATTGCCTTTGGATTACTGTTGCCATGAAACTCACAACATCACAAACAGTAACTCAAGATGTTGCATGTTTTGCTCTTGCTTGTTTCAAACACACTTGGGGTTATCGTATCTCCCCTTTTCAGTTTTCACTGAACAGAGGCGTCTCCAAAGCACACACCATTTAAGTCACTTGTTTGGCTTTCTGTCTCGTGTTGTGCGCCATTGTGGTGCAAGCTAACCCGCGGTTCAGCCAAACTGTCATGGGTTATAAACTTATGGCAACTGACACAAGACTGACCAATTCTGACATAAATGTTCAAATGTAATACATTCTTTCCCAATATAAATGCCTATATATAAATCATAGGGACACTTATAAGGTGCATATATTAAAGATAACATTTTGCATTATAAATATAGTGGGGTAGTACAGTAAGACCACTGCAGCTGAACATTTACAGCTTCCAAGAATCTGACTTCATCGCCATGTGGCCAAAAGTTTGTCCATACAATTGTTTACTTTTGTCTGGGGCCGTTTTTCATATTTTGGTCTAGGCCAGATAATTCCGATTGTGGAAACCTTTATGCTACAGCAACAGTCTGGAGAAGACCTTTTCCTGTTTCAACATGACAATACCCCCCTGCACAAAGCCAGGTCTATAAAGAAATGATTTTCCCAGTTTGGTGTGGAAGAACGTCCAGCCAGGTTCCAAAATCTTGTGGAAAGTCTTCTCAGAGGAGTAGAGACTATTCTAGCAGCACATTAATGAGCGTGGGTTTGGAATGAGACGTTCACCAAATCACAATGTGTCTGTAATGTTTGGGTGTCCACACACTTTGTTCAGTTTTGGCCATATAGTATGTATAATATTGATGACATACCAGAAAAGCCATCACCTGAAAGGCTTACAGCAAAACTAACAATTAACTTGCCCTGTTCAGCTACAGCAACAGAAATTCCCACTTCCACATTCACAAATTTCACATGGCTGGGCCTCATGTCACTCTGGGTGACGTGTGCATGATCCATGTCTGCTGGACATTCTCGCAGTCGATCTCAAACCTTAGGCTCGCTCTGAATTCTGTATTCAGAGCTAAAGAATTATTTTACTTTAAGAGGTGAAGTCTTTGATTTCTGTAACTAGGTGAACTAGGTACACCATCTTGTGTGCAGACAATACCACACCAAGCTCCATTTAGAAATCTTGGAATTTACTGTGGCCAACTCTACTGGCAGACATACATCCACAGTAGCACAAGACCTCAGGCTTTGATCAAATAAAATGAGACAAGTTGTGAAAAAATAAAAATATGTATTGGCCTATTGTCCAGTGCAATGCTAACTACTTTAGCAACTGTTACTATAAACACATTTCTAGGTTGTGGGATCCTCCATTTCATGGTGTTAAATTTCATGCTATATGCGTATTAATGTTTGTGTTTGTGCGACATTCATGAGTCTGCAGTTCTTGGCAGCCATTGAAGTCAGTGCTACACAAAGTATGAAACAAACCACTGGGTGGGCCAGTGCCACAACCAGGCATGTTTGCAGCCTACTGTTTGATAGTAAGCTAAGTACTGCTAACATAATCGCAATATCAAGGCACTGTCTTACCTTTGTGACTAATCTTCATTGTGGTCCTCAGGCTAAAGGATCTGATAAGGATCTATTTATACTTCCTGGTTCTACCATGTTGGAAGAAAAGGGGGGGAGGGAGCATATGTCTGATTTTGATGAAAGGTGTTTTTCTGAAGTTGGTGGTTACATAAACGTGTTGCACTGTAGATTTGTGAACAAAACTGTATAAGCTGTAAATATATATGTGGCCAAATTGTCTGTGTATGTGTGTGTTTATGGTGAGCTCCCCTACTATTGGTATAGTCCACTGCTATTAGTTACATGGAGGGTATATATAAGGGGTGGTTGTGTCAGGTGTTGGAAGATTGCACCAAACTCTTGTACAATTGGTGGCGGTAATGGACCTATAAGCTGGTTTGCCAATCGCCAATAAAACCCGAAGAAGAAAATAATGTTGGAGCAATTTGTGTCAGCCTTTACAAGCATTTAAAATGGATACATTCAGCAACCATCGGGATCTGCTTTATGAAGTCTCTGAAAAATGTTTTAGTTCAATTAAGACATTGTTTTTAAGCCTGACATATCCTATTACTGTGTGCTATAGACCATTGGGTGACATGTTCCTTCATTACCATGAACACTTGTACTGTAGTGTATTTTGAGTCACTTCCACATTTACAGTCCTGCTGCCAGAAATACCCACTAGAGCTCTAAATGTGTATCAATCCACGACTTGAAATAGTCCCCAACAAATGCTCAATTTATTCCAGTTTGAGTAACGCTAAAATCTACAGTGCCCAGCTGTTTTAAGAAATGACTGAGCCTTTTTTGGAAATTAAAGTATATATTTGTGACCTGTTTTTTTAAAGATTTACATCTTCAGTAGGAACCAATAGGCTTTGGGCTGAGGGCCACAGACAGAGTGGGGAGGTCGGGAAGTGTTGAGAGATGTACTAACACATTGTTGGTTTTTACATGGAATTTGTTGACAAAATATATATATATATTCAATTCAATTAAGACACTATATATATATATATATATATATACTCTATATATATATATATATATATATATATATATATATATATATATATATATATGTGTGTGTGTGTGTGTGTGTGTGTGTGTGTGTAATATTAAAACAGGTTTGATGCTTTTCAATGTTTATTTTGTACTGGACCTTATTTTCCTTAACCAAAGCACAGTCAAAGAAGAAGAAGGCATATTTTAACACAAAAAAACAAAGTTAGTATGTGGACTTAATTCCTACAGCATGACCGAAAAGTGTTTAAAAGGGGAACAGCACCGTGGATGAGGAAGCTCATGGGAATGATCTGTGTAACTCTCACAGTTTCCAACAAAAAGTCCTTGAACGAGACACCAACACTCTGCTCAAAATCTTCCTGGATAGGAGCATCTGCCAAATGTCTCAAACAGCCCAGTGGCTGCTTATTTTACTTCCTTCCTCCTCCAGTATTTCATTGCATTTTCTACATTAACAATATAAACTTAAACTGATGACCTGTACAGTATATATCCATGTTCAGCATGCACCCACCCAAAGTTAAATATGTTATCTTTATGAACATATTTTAATTTAATCAGCATAAAGTCAACCTGATGATTCTATTAACTGCTATTACAAGCCAGCATTTATGCCGTGCTGCAAAGAGATACACTTTGATTTATGGAGCTGAAGATTTATTACAAAATATTGGATCACACAGTACACAGTACAGAGTATTTGGCCAATAACTGCATGCTGTTGCAAGCCAAAGTACAATAGCATGAATTACTATAATTATATGTGTCCTGAGAAAATGATGTAATTACCGCCAAGACTCTGTCTCAGTACCGCAGTAATTCTGACAAAGCTGACACATGACAGTCATTTTGGGATTAGTGACTATGCTGAGTCGAACTGTAGTGACTTCACAGCCAAGTTTTTTTTTGTGTGTGTGTCTGTGCTTAAAGCACACCAAAGAGAGCGGTGGGTGGCTGAGTAAAGAATGAAGCCTACTGTATGAAGGATCTGGGTCAACATACTTTATTTATTTTAAAGGAAGCCAATTATCTGAGTGCTCAAAAGCACGGGTGTGCACAGTTATTGTACTTTCATGGGCAGGGATAAAAACTGTTGCTCTCTTTAAAACACCCACTTGTTGACATAAGGAATTCTGGGAGATGTAGGAAATCACTACTTAAAGCAGACTGGGCGTGACAGGAAGTGGAGATACTAAAAACGTAATGCAACGCCTTATGGAATGTGCTGCACATCAAATACTGATGCATATGGTCAAAAGTATGTGGACACCGTGAACATTACATCCATATGTGATTGTTGAACATGTCATTCAAAACGATGGGTATTAATATGGTGTTATAAAAGCCTCCACTCGACTGGGAAGGCTTTCAACAAGCTTCTGGAACCTGGCTGCAGGGATTTGACCTCATTCAGCCACAAGAGCATTAGTGAGGTTGAGGCTGGGGTTGAGGTCAGGGCTCTGTGCAGGTCAGTCAAGTTCTTCCACACCAAACTAGGAAAAACATTTCTTTATGGACCTGGCTTTGTGCGTAGGGATATTGTTATGTTGAAAGAGGAAAGGGCCTTCCCCAAAGTGTTGCCACAAAGTTGGAAACACACTACTGTCTAAAATTTCATTGTGTCCTGAAGCAGTTTTATGGCAATGTCTTTCTGTCGGTTGGTCGCTCCACCGCTTCGGTCCAGACAGAATCATCTCATTACTTTCCGATGGATTGCTATGAAATCTTGTACAGACATTAATGGTCCTCAGAGGGCGACGCCTACTGACTTTGGTGATCCCCTGACTTCCTTCCTCCAGCAGCACCACCACCACGAGGTTGACATTTTCGTTTTTTTTAGTGAAAAATCTCGACAACTATTGGATGGATTCCTGTGACATTTGGTTCAGATAGTCAGGTCCCCGTCAGGATGATTAGTAATAACTTCCCTTGACTTTTCATTTAGATCCATCATCAAGTCAAATTTTTAAGTTTGTGTAATACTTTGGTTTTTTTTGACGAAATATTTGCAAAACTAATGACATTCCCATCAGCCTCAGCTGCACTTTGTGTTTAGTGCTAATTAGCAAATGTTAGCATGTTCACACTAAGATGGTGAACATGGTAAACAGTATACCAATGTAACATCAGCTAGTTAGTATTGTCATTGAGAGCATGTTAGCATTCTGATGTTAGCATTTACCTCAAAGCGCAGCTGTGCCTAAGAATAACACACTTACATGTTTAGATTGGTACAAAAAACAACAAGAAATTGACTCAATTTGACACTACTAGACAGCCACAAAACAAAAACAGTTCACTTTGCTTATAGTTCTGATAGATTACACAGTGTTGATTTCCAGTAAAAATCATGTATCTCCAAATTTGGTGATTTTACATTTTTTAGATGAAGTCCCTTTATGGGCTGAGGAAATTATCCTACTTCTTATGTTACATAAACCATTTCAAATCCCATTGGACTTTCTTAAGAATGCACTGTCACAAGCTAAAACAGTTTTTTTTTGTAGCTCCTGAAAAATTGACGATTGTAATGGATGTCTGTATTAGGGAGCCTCTCTGTTGCTGATACTTTACTTCACTCTGGAATCAGCACTACAACCATTACAGTGATCCCTCATATCCCAGAGAAAAATGTGTTTTCCTTTTCACAAAAAAAGAAAAAGGACCACTGACAACTTGTCTTGTAAATGGAAGAAGACAGCGTGAAACTGCCATTTATCAGCAAAACAGACAACAATATGTTTCTGTTCACACAGATGAGAACAGTCCAGTAGTTACTGCCGCACCACATGGGAAATGTACAAACGGGGTGCATTTGATCAAATAACAAATGCCATACAAATGTCTGCAAATGTTAAGCTCCTGGTTGCTTTTTGGCATCAAGCGCACACTGTGATTACTATCAGCGGTGTGTCTGCAGTGAATCCCGCAACAGACGAGCCCACATGCTAAACGCTGGCCTGTGCACTCCCCCCTGGAGACAACAAAAACAAACTTAAGTCAAGATTGACTTTCTCTGACCTTGTTATCTTTATTTGGCAGTATCATATTGCAACTACCGCCCGCCAACCCATCCCCACATGGCCAGGGAGTGAAACTGCGATTCACACACTAGAGGAGAAATATGGGCCGCTATCACGCACAGCAGCTACTTGGAAAAAGCCCAGAAAGCCTCTCTCCTGCTCGCGGTTTCTTCTCTCACTCACTGATGAAACCCCCCACTCCATCTCTCTCTTTCCCCTTCTGTCGCTCTCAGGGGCACTAGACATTTACGCTGGGGAGAATTATTATTTTTCCATCTCAAGGTCTACGCAAGAAAAAGAAAAAAAAAGGGAAAAAGGCATCCCCCACCTGGCCCGTCCCACTCATCTATTCTCAGCTCTATTCCTTTCCACTCCTCTCTCTCCGCCTCCACCTCTGCAATCTCTTATCCCCCCTCAACTGCCCTCTCCACTTTCTGTGCCTCTTCTTTCTTCCTCATTCCTTCCCCTGTCTGTCTGTCTGTCTGTCTCCCTCTGGTTCTCGTGTGTGTGTGTGTGTGTGTGTGTGTGTGTGTGTGTGTGTGTGTGTGTGTGAGAAGGCTGGACTGCTGGCGGTGCAGAATTAGTAGGTGAAGCTGAAAACGGATTAAGGAGCCAGAATCCAGGGAGTTCACTAATGGGAGGGCTGGCTTGGTTGCCTGCTGCTTCTGTCCATCAGCTGAGGCCAATTATCTGAAGGGGCCATATCTGGCCTGGTCTGGCCCGGCTTGGCCTTGTTGGAACGGCTGTCTGGTCACTTAAAAGTGTCCCCCCCACACACACACACACACTCCTCCTCTGCAGAGGACAGATGATGGTGGCCTAGTAGTTAGAGAGGGTTGTAGGGCTGAAACAATTAGTCAATTAATCTATCAGTTGATTGACAGAAATTCATTAATTAACAACCGTTTTGATAATCATTTAAGTCATGAATCAAGGAACATTTCCAAACATTCACTGGTTCCAGCTTCTCACATGTGAGGATTGGATTGTTAATTGGGAATTTAGATGTTTTAGACGGTTGGTTGGACAAGACAAGGAATTTGAAGGCTTTTTTTTTTTTTACTATTTTATGACATTTTGTAGACTGAACAATAAATCTGACACAAAATCAACAGATTAATAATTGTTCCTTGCAACCCTAGAAATGGAAGCTTGAAATAAAAAGTCAGTGGTTCACATGTACTGCCTCAGCTGACGGCCAGTACTGAGTAAGACACAAGCTCGAAGCTCGAAGCTCATTTATTAAAGCTGCATCAAATACACCCAAGTGTTTACTGTAAATAGAGAGAATGGTGTGTCATCCTCTCTTATAGATCCGGTAGATTCAATTGCATCATTTCTGATAATTCTGTTTTTTTTTTCTTTTTGCACTTATAGGAATAGTTTGACATTTTGGGAAATACATGTATTTGCTTTCCGCCTAAGAGTTAGATGAAAAGATCGATACCGCTCTTGTATCTGTCTGTGAAACATAAGGCTCCAGCCAGCAGCCAAGTTTGAGATGAGTTGTTAGCAGTCCCACCAAAGAGAGATTTCCCCTCTAAACCACTCAGATGGTTTCACTTTGTTTTTCCTTCTTTCATGCCCCATTAATCATCTTACGACCCCTCAGATGTATCTTGTGACCCTCTGGAGGGGGTCCGACCCCTAGGTTGGGAACCCATCGGACTTAACTACCTAACTGTATATACAGTAGTTAAAACTAGCTCCACCTTGACCAGCTACAACAGTAAAATACTATTTACACATTCAAATAACAATCTATGTGATATGTGATATTTACAGTATATCAATCAGAGACCATTTTTCTGCAGAGCTATAATACTTTTATTTGAGTAGGATTTTGAATGCAGGACTTTTACTTGTAATTGAGTATTTTTAGATTGTTGTATTGGCACTTTTACACAAGGATCTGATCCTACACACATTCCACAAACATCAAAGGAGGAGCTGCAGCAGATGAAGGTATTGTCATGCTGGTGTGTCCACCTGAGACGAGACCAATGAGTACAGTACATACAGAGACAAGTAACATTAAAAAGACTGGAAGTCTCTCGTATTGCTTCCAGCCTTGCAGTTGTCTCCCTCGACAGAAAGCAGCTTGAGGCTGCGTGGGTCAGTGTTGTGCGATTTAATACACGTCAGATGCAACGGTTCTCTAATTTCGGTCAGAACTTGACTGTACAGATGAACGAACAGGGGGTTAAGTGCTCCCAACTCATCTTTGCAATCTGATATGTATCTAACTCTGAGCATGTGCTTCAGCCTCACCAACACGTGTGTGGGCCTGGATGGCCTTCACTTTAAAAAGGCGAAACAATGTGAAAATTTGACAAATTATTTAATCTAATGTAAATGCAGACAGTCTGCAGCCCATGAGGTTCAAGTTAGCATGTTAGCCAAGGCCTAAAAGAAACTGGAAAACTGAACTTTAGGAGCAATATCCAAGCGTTGGTTACGCACGGAGTATTGTGAGTTTGCTTTTCAACATGACCCATCCAAATAACAGGTAATTTGAAAAGTGTGAACACCTATAGAAATCACGTGAAACACCAACAGTGAACAACACAGAACACACTCCAACCAAATCAATCTGTAATGCTTTACACCAAAGGATGCCAAAGGGATGGGTGGATTTCATCACTTCTTATGGGTGAATTTAGTAGCTGCACTTTGTGGCATGTGGCGTACAAATCCTAATCAACATTTTGGTTGAGACATTTTAGCTTTATTATTTCAAGTGGTGAATTGTAGCATTTTTATCTGTCTGGCCTCTTATCAGAATAATCAAAGTGGAGATAAGAGGCCAGAAAGGCAGTTTCATTTTGCAGGGGGCCAGGCAATTTGCATTAATTGTAATGACCTTGGCTGCTCAGCATCTAATTGCTGTTTCCTCCAAGCGTGTTCCCAATTGCGGTGGAGGCACCTCTCCTCCTTCATACCACACATACCCAAGCCATTGCCACCTCCAGCAGACTGTCAAATGGCCATCTCGCCACATTTTAACACCGTGCTTTAACTAGAAAAGTCACTGCTACGCCTCCTCAGCAATGCCAATCTAGACATGTCATTACGTTACATCAAGGAGCACTTTAAGATCAGTCCAAGCACCGATAGGAATGGAGTTAGCTTACTTTTGGGTTATTCCTACCTATTTCTTGGATTACAGTGTCTGAAGAAATGAAGATCCAGTTGTACCCAATGTAATGCAATTAAAGGAATAGTTTGACATTTTGGAAATGGGGTTATTCACTTTCTTGCCGAGAGTTAGATGAGAGGATTGATACCACAGTGCCGGTCTTGTGTCTAAGTCTGTTCCCCCTTCAAATAATGTTTCCCTCCTGTTAGAATGATGTATTCCCATAGCGCCCCCATCCACAGTAGAGGTTAAGACTTAGGTGTAACAAACATATCAGGTTGGGGTCAGGTTAAAGGAAGGAGAAACACATATCGGGAGGGAAACAGACTTCAACAAAACACCCGTTACGTTACTGAGCCAGGCCAAGAAACAGTCCAGCACATAACCCACAGCGAAACCGCAACATGACATTTTTACACTTTTTTTGGGTACAGATTAAACAAACAAGATATAATGTATTAATTAGTGAGCTCTAGAGGTGCTGGTAGGCGGATTCTGTTACCTTTGGTCAGAGCCAGGCTAGCTGTTTCCCCTTGCTTCCAGTCTTTGTGCTAAGCTAAGCTAATCGGCTGCTGGCTGTAGTTTCCTATTTACCGTACGGACATGCGAGTGGTATCGATCTTCTCATCTAAATCTTGGCAAGAAAGTGAATAAGTATTTTCTTTAGGTACAATACTCTGAACATAAATTTGATGACAGGATGTGAATTTGGGGGATTTTTCTTCACACCTTGACCTGATCAGGAAAAGGCCAACCACGCATAATTCATTTCTGATTTTCCCTGAGCAACCACAACCATCCAACAGAGCACTTAAGGTACTCGGTGCATATCACTACCTAGATAAATCTTGAGGAAAAGAAGAGCAACTTCCCTTTCTCGGGCTCAAAGTACAGAGCAGAGAGAAGACAGAGAAAGAGGCTTTTTGCAACATAGGTTGGCAGCGTGAACATAGTCCTACTGATTTGGCTTTTATTACACTCTTTTCTCTTTGCTGATCTTCTCCTGATGGCGATCCAGTCAGGAAAACACAGCAGAGCCCTCTCTGACTCATCCCTTACCAAACTGTAAATCAAATAAATCCCCTTCCTACTGACTTTGACCCCTTCCTCATTTTGCTCCACTCTCCAGGTCCAAAAGAAGAACATGTGGCCTGGTGGAGGACTGACAGGGAAAAGTATCCTCTGGGTCGCTGGCAAGTACCAGACAGAGTGCTGCAGAGCAATTACACTTCCATGTGTGAAAATAAACACTGCTGAAAACAAGAAAACCACACGGTGACACACACAATGAAGTTACATCTGCGAGAATCACTTAGTGGTGGAATCCTGAATCTAAACCACCGAGCAGGGTTTTCTACAAAGCCTTAGAAATGTCATCTTACTCAAGAGTCAGTGCAGGGCTACATTATTATAAATCAATTACTGAGACAACACCGTTTCACAAAATCAAAATTTTATTCTTACAGAAAGCTTGTACAAAATATGCTGCAAACAAATTACAAACATCAAAATAGAATATCTTTCACAGATTTTATTGAAGATGGTTGGATCAATAGGAGACAGCTAATTAACTGTTTTAAGGAATAATTCTTTGACTGAGCAGAGTTGTGACTGAAAGCAGGGAAGCAAGGGAAACTGGAAAATGCTTCCCGATTAAAACACAAAAACATTACATTGAAAGTGCAATTTTGTCGATAAACTTGGCCATTTTGATGTCCCGCTTTGACAGTCCTCCACAGTCATGTGTAGTCAATGTAATCTGGACCTGTGAGGACACATATACATTGTTTGCAATCACAAAGCAATAACTTTCAAGGTCAACCAAAAAAAAAAAAAAAGGATAATTAGTGCTGTAATCAAGTTAAACACGTTTGATAAAATCCATGTTGTAATCGTCAAATTGAGATGGCACAGAAGAATATCTGGTCAAAATAAAGAAAATCATTAATTAATCTTTCATTATTTGGTCTTAGAAGGTGAACAGCATGTGAATCAATATAGGAGAAGTGGATTATGTTGAAGCAGTGGTTTCTATGTATGTTTTTATATAATTTTGTTTGTTTTATTTAGGGTTTTTTTGCAGTGACTCCAGGCCGCCACTGGGATCCCTTGTAACTGCTGACTATAGCTGCTGTTCTCCAAAAACATACACATTTTGCAGAGCCACTTTTCAAGACAACAGGAGTTGAGTACTTGATCATCAAGACAGAGTATTCCTTTGAGTGTCACACCTCCTGTTGTTTTGCAACCCAGAAATAATAAGCTGACGTTACTGTATATTGGTCGATGTAATTGTGGTACTTTATTTTTTTTGTTGTTGTTTACTTAAAAGCTAACTCTCATGGGGAGTATTTTCTGACAGTTTATCCATCAACCTAGTACTCCTGTGCAGCATCTCAAGTCACAGTTTGGGTTGCCAGATTCAGCTGGTGAGCACACGTTTTGGTTTGGTCTCTGTGTGACATTACTGTGATGACAAGACTTGAGGAAGCTGCGCACAGACACGGCTGCTGTTGCCAAAAAGTAGTTCTGGCACACAACTCCCCCTAAAACCACAAATAGCTGCTTTTACATTTCTGTTTAGTGACCTTTGGAAGTGTTGGTTGTTTGTTTTTTTTACTTTGGACAGAACCAGGCTAGCTGTTTCACCTGTTTCCAGTCTTTATGCTAAGCTAAGCTAGCTACGTCTTGATTCCAGCTCTGTACTTAACGCACAAGAGATGAGATTGATATCAACCTTCTTAAGTCAATTTTGGAAAAAAAGCAACTAAGCATATTTCCCAAAATCTTGAACTATTTCTTTAAGCTTTGAGTGACAGATATTATCAGGAGTACTTAAAATTTTGAGGTGATGTTTTTAGCTCCACCCATTGAGGTTTGACTCAGCCAATGAGGTTCCTCCCTGGAGGGCAGCTCTGGCCCAGAAAAAAAAAAGTGTAAACTCACATCTTAACACAGAGAGCCAAGAAAAGAGAGCAGAGCATTAATGAATCTTAACAGAATATTAGCAGTAGCTCAGTATACAGCATCTATTTTGTCGAGGCTGAAGCTCAGTCAGAGTGGGATTTATGTGTAAGTGTCTGGTGGAAAGTGCTGTGGGGGCCCAGAGACCTGTAGCACCATTCTACAGCCACTTTAATAAAGAGTGGATTAGGAGCAGCATTCCTGTCAGAGCGGCCCGGTCCACCACACAGTAACTCAGTGGCTACAGCCTAATGCTGAGAGATTTTCAGGGACTGGGTTTGTCATATTAACCACTACTTTATTTCTGAGGCAGAGAAAGTGCGAGTGTGTGCGTGAGTGTTGGGGTTGCGGGGGCTTCGTGGAGGGGAGGTAGAGATATTTGCAGAGCTTTTCACAAGAAAAACGATGGGATTACAGTGCGAAGCTACTGCGCTTTTTTCTTTTTTTTTTGGTGTCGTTCTGACTAACAGAGTGTGTTTCAGGCTTTGAGTGGAGAGCTCTCCAGAACCAGAGAGGATTGTTTGACATGAAAAAATCTGACTTTATCCAGGGGTTGATTGATCTTGGTGTGTCTGTAATTTGTTATAAACCAACCGTAGCATTGTAAATATGGCAATAATTCAAACACGTAGCCGTGATAACACTGTTTGAATCTACAAGCCGTTATTTCTGTAATGGATACTAAACAAATGCACCACTGTAAGTGACTCCTCAATCACCATTACAAATTGTGATTTGGGCCATAATGTAGAGAAAGTTATTACCTTATTATAAACATTGAACCATTCTGGGTGATGGTTCATCTTCTCTGCCTGCAGAGCCACCCGTGACATGAAGCCAAACGCCTGGTTAGGAAGAAACATTCAACTGTCAATCAAAAACAATTCAGGACGCTAAAAACGGCAGAGCTATTACCATAAAAAAGCTTTGTGTGACTAGTCTAGTTTGTCCTCATAGGGCGGACAAAATATAAAACAATTTTCAATATAATGCAAAACAGCAGCACAAATTACAGCTTCCAAAGTTGAATCAGAACTTGTATAAAAGAGTTTAAACATAAACTGAATATTATAACTCTCATAATGGTAATCATAGTAGGATTTATTGTAGGGCTGTTGTTTTAGGCTGCATTAATTCCAGCTAGGTGGACTTAATAAGAATTTATTAGCTTATTTATTAGAAGTCATTGTTACATTTGTCCCGCAAATTATTCTTTAATTTTTTTCCCATTTCGATTTTTCTGCAGTCTTATATTTTAGAGTAGCAATTCAAATTTCTAGCTAGGCTGCAAAAACTTGAAGCATAAAAACTACCTCTTTATTTCACAGTTCGCAAACTCTGCCTAACTGCTTGTCAACACAAACACTTGAGCCAACTCAACTCATCAAACATCAATCTCTGAACCTTACGAGAGGTAACACTTTAAGTCCCCCTATTTAGCATTTACAAGCAGCACATAAAACACTTTATAAATGGTTTATAACACACTATCATGTAGTTGTTCGCAGCTATAAGGACATTTTTAAGTGTTAATTAAGTTCAGTATTTCTCAGCAATCATAACTTCTACTATGAAGACAACTGTGTTTTACTATGTTGTCATTCATTATCTGTTAATACACTAGTCATAGTTGTTGGCAAATACATTAATTAACACTCATATTTGCTTACGACTACATTATAGAGATTATATTTTCATGGAGTTTAATGTGACTGCTTCAAATCCCAGCTGCAAGAGGAAAGATGCCATTCTCCAGGAATAAAATTTAAAGCATCATTAAAAATTGTCCAAAAATATACACATAATAATTTCATGAAATCATTAAAACGCATAAAACAAATCCTCCTGAAAGAGATCTTATAAAATTATAATGCTCCATCACAACAAATGCCACTGTAGCCAAAAATGTGTTGCAGCTTTGATTCAACTTTTGCTAATAAAGTCAGAATCAATAAACTAAGGATGAAAAAAGTAGGGCTGTAACTAACATTAAAGATTAATCAGTCAATTATTTTTATTATTTTATTATTTTATTATTATTTTCTTGATTAATTGATTAGTCGTTTGGTCGATAAAATGGCAGAAAATTGTGAAAAATCTTCTTCACAATTTCCATGCTGGTGTCTTTAAATGTCTTGTTTTGTCCGACAAACAGTCCAAAACCCAAAGATATTCAGTTTACAATCAAAGAACACTAAAAAAAAAAAAAAAATACCAGAAAATATTCATATTTGAGAATCTGAGGAACCAAAAGATTTTGGCATTTTGTCTGAAAAAAAAAAGACTCAAGATGATTAACTGATTATCAAAATAGCTGTCGATTAATTTGCTGGCGATCGACTAATTATTATGATTAATTGGCTAATTGTTGCAGCTTTAAAATAAAATAAAAGTATAACATAAAACATATAGCGTCAGACACATACAGCACATGGAGCAATGCTGCCACAGGGAAGCACAAGACGGCGTCTCTGCATGTAGAAAACCCTCATGAAGGCATGCATGTGCATACTTCCACACCCACGTAAGGCGCAGACAGCATGCAGGCACACACTCAGAAACATACACACTCTTCATATTTCGAGTTCGGCATGTGGCTCTCTCCAATCACAGGCCATCCAGGGAGTGATTATGGTTATTCTAATTATCTACAAAGAGGAGAGTGAAATCCCTCGTCATGCCCACTGTGAAGAGAGGGAAAAAAAAAAATCAGGTAGACCTATTTCAGAGCAATTTCCCACTGCAATCTCAATTAAGCCCCTAAATACTTCCTCCCTGCCTAATTAAATCAACTGAAACGCCATTGTTTACAGGCCGTGGCTGCGGCCCCGTCCACCACCTGACATGACGAAACAGAATTACTCTCACAGAATAAATTGCGTTTAGCCTTTTTAGTGCGTTGTAACCAATTTCCGAGACGTCCTGTTCGGTGCCCGTGCAGCGCGACACGTGTAACACGATCGGCAGCTTGATCAAATTGGTTATCAAGGAAACGTTCTCCTGATCAATTTAAGTAATTGGCATATTCCTGCAACTTGACCCCACTGGCACCAATTTGGAGACCGAGGCGGTCTGCTTTTTCTCAGCTCTCATTGGCTCTAATGGAGATGGTTAAGCAGCCTGTCATGTCAGGTGTTGTCCAAACATGTCCTCTCTCTCTCAGGGCCGAGCTCTAGCTAATCTGCTGCTCAGGAACATTGAGTGACAGGTAAAAGGATTCTGTGTGAACACTTAAGGGTTCCTGCACATTGTCCCATTTCAAAACACCATGTTCTTTCAAAAACTCACTTTCCAGCCTGGACTCTGTAATGGAACAAAAACTCAACCCTTGGCATTTCAAAACACTCCCGATTGGCCAAATGTGGGCTAAGAATATGCGGGAAGACAGTTTTTTACACTAACATTTAAATCAATCATTTTCATTTTGTTTTTGTTTTTTTTTGCCAGCACCAGCATCATTGGTACCAGACGCTCGTTGCTGTGGTGGATCTGCACTCTCTGGACCTTTCAGCTGCAGATGCTAATGATGTTTGTGTAGTATTATTACTACAGTATCCTCCTCTCAAAACGTTACTGTTGGATCTCTGATGCAAAAAGCTAGCTTACCGGTCTCCATGTGAAATGTGACTTTAGTGTTTGTGTCAATAACAAGCTAACATAATTAGAATGAAATACATACTATCACTGTTGTAATTTCCACTGTCGTGTGCAGAGGGCGCTCTGCGACAGATTATTTAATGCTAGAGCCAGACCAATATCATTGGCCAATTTTGACTTATTACAGATATATCTGTGTTGGCGTTTATGTTGGCTGATAAGTAACAATTGTAAATTGCAGTACAGAAATGCCAAAGATATATTTTAGGTAATTTAGAAACAGTTTATTTTTCAACTGTAAAATATCCCGTTCAGTACATGTCTTGGTCACATTTTAATACCCAAATTTGAGGGATCTTTATCAAAACTGTTTGGTTGTGTTGTTATTATGTGTTTATGTTAAAACAATTAATATGAGCTAATACACTGTGATCCGAGTTGCTTTTATCGGAAAAATATCAGTATCAGCCTCATAAATCCAGGATCAGTCGGGCTCTACTTAATGCCTGTTTAATTTCCGGGCTGATTTGAGGTCAGCAGTCCAAATGCTGTGTGCTGATTATGGCCGGGCTACATGGCTGTAAGAAAATAGGGTTGCATTTTACTGGAATAGCTTCATATTTATTCCCGCTGGAGACAAACTGTTTTCAGGCTCCTGGCCTTGATCAGCATGTGTGAATAATGGGTGTACTTCCCTCTTTAATACAGGGAGGATCCCTTTTAGCACTGCATGTCTGCCAACTGGGTCACACCACTTTAAAGCAACAATATCACAATAACACAGTTGCAGATTCACTGACATTACGACGGGTCTGCAACTGCAAACATCTGCTGTCACATCTGTACAAAACGTTTCCACAGATTTCCAAACTTGGCAGAAGAAGGAACTTCCTAGTCTGGACCAATAATTGGTCACTTCAATTCAGTTTTAATTCAAGAAGTATATTTTTCTTCCAAAGCCAGCTCATGGCATGGTGAAGTTCACCAATGATTAAGAACAAATGCTGTATTAATATCCAAATAAGTGTGTTTTTTATTTGCATTTTGTATCAATTGAAGTGACAGTGAACCAACCCCAACCAGAGCTTATACTCATTATCCAAACTTCAAAGTGCCGCACTGCTTTTATCAAGAGAAGTGTCACACTTCCTGAAAAGGCCTCACTGATGTGCAAACGAACCACAGAGCAAAATGTAATTTGGAGGAAAGCGGAATGTGAAACAGAAGATGACAAGTTCAGCCTGTATGCAACATGAACCCTGAGAAAGGACTTCTTCATGTCCCAGGAAAAATGAGGAGAGAAAAAGCAAGGAAAGCAGTAATCTCCCGCTACAAATGAATTGGAGTTGAATGTCTAAAAAACCTGAAATCCTGAAAAGGCCTGAAAAATCGTGCCCCACATCGGCCTCCTCTCACAGGTGGTGGTCCCTCGGGGGCAGTAAGGAGAGTAGCAGGACACAATACGGGCGAAGTGGCGGTGCTACGCCTGTCTGTCACCTGTAGGTCATCTCAACGCCCTCCACTTGGGCCAAACAAGAAAATAAAACCAACCCTCAACTCCCAGCTGGGGTCTTATGTCAACAGAGGTCAAGGACTCACCCTCTCAGAGTGCTTTGTTTACCCCATTTGTATTGTATGGGCCACACTTCTCCAGCCAACAGGTCAGCCATTCAGCCAGCCAGCCAGCCGTTCTCTCCAACTGGCCCAACAAGCTGTAGCTGTCAGAGTCAGATAATTTGACATGACATTATGCAGGCCCCCATCTCAAATAATCAGAAACACCCGATGGCAGACCCCCACTATGCCCCTTTCCCCACGCACCCGCTTTTGAGGAGCCGATTTGGTGCTATTACAGCATGATTGTCATACAACACTGGATGAGACAATTTGACGTCGGAGCAGAGTGGTGTTCTCTCTCTCATTGCGGCCGTGGGCTGGAATACAGGACTCAGTTTCAAACACATGTGTCTGTTATTTACAGATCGGTTTTCCACCGCCGCGCGGTCCAGGGGCTTAGAAACGCCTGCTCTGCCTTGCCAGGACTAAGTGCATGCAGATTGTGCCTACTCTTCACTAGCCTCTGACAGACGCACACATGCACACTGATGCATGTACGAATGCACATATGCAAACCTCCTCAGCGTACACACAAGTATGTGTCGACACACACATGAAGACAAGCCGCTCTCCTCCATTACACACCGCCATGACTACCCGATGATTACCCTGCGAGTCCCATCATCACCCGCGTCAGCGTCAGCCCCCTGGAAAACCTTCGCTCCTCCGCAGTGAAAGGCAAGAACGCTGTGAATTGCACGGTGGTGGTGGTGGTGATGATGATGATGATGACCACACCTCTTATGTCTCATTTCTCTTCTTTCCCAAACAGCTCTTCACAAGCTTCCAGCTGGCCGGACAAGGCTGCCCGCTAAGTTGACATGTAACTCGAAGCAAAATATTGAATAATTATGACGCATAGCTGCCAAGCGCTGCAGTTCTTTCATGTTGCAGAGAGAGCTCTGCTGAGCATGTGTAACATCATAATCTTCTCAAATTCACGTTGAGAAACAGGGAGAGCTTTAATTTGATACTCTGACAAAGGTGATGCACGCTGCGGACACTCATTAAGTGACTAATATCCTGTGTAACAAATGTTCACGCAAGTCAGCTCCTATTTATGCAAAGAGTGTCATGTAATGCTCAAGCATGGCGTTAAGGCCAACTTATGCAAACCCCCTCATTAACTGTAGGGTTACCAGCAAGGGCTTAAAAAGACATTGGGCTCGTCAAAAGACAGCAGACGTCAGAGCCATCTTAGCTTACCCAAGGACTGATAGCCAGATTATCTAACCACCTCCGCTTGGGCGCCACACCTCACGGCTTCCCTCCGGCCATTTTCACAAGACGAGATGAATGCGGGACGCTTCCAGTTCCCAGGGAAAGTTGCATTTTGGAGACGGAGGTGGGAACTGAACACCGCTGAGCCGATTAACCGGCCTCTCGCTCTGAGTAAGAGATATGGTGTGAGCGCTGGTGTACGGTGATTATGTATGCGTGTGTGTAAATACTAGGGTTTAGATATGGAGTTTTAAAGGCTGATGGACTGATTATTAAAATGTCTTTTGAACATTTTAAACAATTTTAAACATGTTCACGCCAGAAAATGACCAGTTTTCTGTGTTTCTGCCAGAAATGTTATTTTTGTCAGGGTGGAAAAGCCTCTTTAACGGTTTATTTATGACACCAAAACTGTCCACTGACTAAATTCTTTGAGGGTTAGCAGCTCTTTAAAAACAAGTTGACTCACCACACCCACTCCATAGTTAAGAAACTCTGGGATACTCTGGGAACAAAATACAAAAAATTTAATTCACCAATTAATTGAATTAGGGCTGATTATTTCCAACACTGACAAATCTATCCATTAGGTTTTTCAATTCATATTTTCATCCACATTCAAAAGTATTAATTTGATAATAATGACACAAAGAATGATAATCATAATATTTTTGGAGCTGTTACCAGCAAATGTTTATTATTTGTACTTATTAATAAGTAATGAATTGACCAAAATGATAACTGTTTATCAGAATTCTACGTAATTGTCAATCGACAAACACTCAATCGACAAAAAAAGAAATGATTGTGCAAAAAATAAAATACAATTTAATTGTCAACTCCCTTACTTCACATGTAGGGAGCACAACGAGCCGATATCGAGGAAGTGGCCATTGTCAGCAAAATAATTCATCAGTCTAATCCTTGTGCATGCATACTGTGTGTGTGTGTGTGTGTGTGTGTGTGTGTGTGTGTGTGTGTGTAAAGCAGGAGGGGGGTGGCTCAGAGAGTTTGGTTTACCCAGGGGCTCAGTTTTAGTTGTAGGACAACTTATTCAACACAAGCAGAGCAAGGCCTGTAACGAGAGGCAGAGGCTTGAAGGAGATTTGGTGGAGAGGGAGCCCCTGACTGAATATAAAAAGGGGGATCAGCCTCCGAGAGCGGAGCGGAGGGAGCGCAGGGAGCTGTCGAAACACAGCAGCGCTCTCCTCAGTCTCAAAATTGGAACTTAAGTCCAGGAGCTGTGTGGACGCTGCAGCTTTTTCCGGTGCTTGTAATGTGGTTATAGTCTGTGGTGAACCGCAACTTTGGCGCGTTGTTTGTCTCAAGTTTGTGTCCTATTCTTTTTTGTTGCATTATTCTTTTTTTTTTTTTGCACAAATATCAATTGCTATTTCATTTTTTTTTTATTTCAGCAAACATTTTGACACAGAATAGCTTTATAATATGACCTCAAAACAGTTTCTAAAGCAGCTTTGTGGAGTTTTGCTGCATCACGGCACCAGTCTGACATTTACGTGCTCATTTTGAGGTTGAAATGTGGCCAACTAACACACCTCCCTGTCCTTTAAATAATAGGAGGCCTGATTGCTGACCCTTTTTAAACTGATGTTCAATATACGTCTTTTCATCTTCTAAATGGGCATGTACAGAAGTCACTGAAAGGTTAGGAGGAACATAAATGCAGCAATATCGCCCCTACTAAGAACACTGAATGAATGAAAATTTAAACTTTGCTCATTTCTAACTCTTTGGCTGCCAAAGTAGCTGTACCGTTACATACAAAGTTCCCTTACAGCACATTTAAACTCCCCTTAGCTGAAGATTTGCACTGTCTCACCTAAATAAACTAGGTGAACTCAGTCAGGTAAGTGTCCTAAATAGGGCTTAAACTTAAGTTTCATTATCTATTAATCTGTTGATTAAATGGTCAATTAATCGATCAATCATTCAGTTTTTAAAATGTCACAAGTCTAAAACCTGATATTCAAATTAAAATTATATAAAACTGAGAAAAGCAGCAAATCCTCATGTTTTCCAAACACTTCATCGCTTATCAAAACTGTCGTCAATCCATTTTGTTTGTCAATCTACTAACTGAGCGCTCATCCTAAATCTCACCTATGAATGTCTGGAAAATGTAATGAACTCTTCTCTAGTGGACATCCTCTTTTTCCCGGTTGACCCTTAAATAAAAGCAGCTTAGTGCACTCCAAACATTTACCTGGTTAAAAGGTTTCTCTCCCTTAGTTAAGGAGAGACTCGAGATAACAACCAGCCATTTTTCCATCCGAAATTCAACTTTTGAGTGATTTCTTCCCCATCACCGACTGCACGACTGAATATTTGCGGGGAGAGATGGAATGCCATCGTTGTCAACTTCAGCTAACCTAACACAGTAGTTGAGCATGCACAGCTCACCTCTCCTATACAAACTGCATCTTGAGGCTACCCATTTCACTTGTGTCGCATGAATGTTTCCACTTCATCCACTGAAATGTAAAGCAGATGGTCATCTGTAAACATGCATAACATAAAGCTTGATGTGTAAACAATATCAGGGACTGCAACTTAAAAACAAGCACAATTCCAACCAAAATGTACAGTATTAAAGACACACACACACACACACACACACACACACACACACAGATGTTTCCACATATGATTGCAGGGATTCTCACTGACCAAAGCGACTCCAGAGAGAGGATTACACCTCTCAAACCCGATTAAATATTACCGGACTTGATGAGGAAAATAAATCAGTTACTTCTCAGACGACTGCCACTAACAACGCACAGTTTACCCACATGCCGCAGATAAATTACCGAGCTGCTCACAACAGCATCATAACACTTTCCACTTGCTGTAATCAAAGAAAAATAAACTCAAAAAAGCCAATCCAGCTGTCATCCTCTTCTTTTTTCTTTTTTTTTGCAGCCATGAGTGGCTCTGTGCCTCATGTATTCAGCTCCACTTCAACAGGCTGCCACTGTGGATTTACACGGCCATAGACACACCTCTACCGCCCCCTAGAGACCACAAGAGGAAGCGTTTCAACTCACAGAGAGGGGATTTGTTATTCTCATTATAAACTCTCGGGGATCTGATTTCCTCAAGCCCATCACTCGCAGATAAGTGGCGAATGGAAATCAGCCAGCATGTCGCTCCTCATCTCCATTCCCCTCTGGTAAAAGCCCTTTAAGAACAGCCATGGAAAAGGAGCTATAGAGAGTTTGTGAAAATGCATCAGAGAATTGGGGGGGATGGGGTGGCTGGAGAGAGAATAAAAAGAGGGTGAAAAAGAAGGACAGAGACAAACGGAGAGAGTTGCCAACATGTAAAATTGGAACAACATGAGCTCATTCCCCAATAACATGGGGCACAGGGTGGGAATGAGAGACAGACAAAGACAAGAGAGACAGAGACGTGGAAAGGAGGGTGGCAACGCGGAAGAAAAAAGCAGAAAGCAATGCACATCTACCAGAAGGAATGATGGGGTTGTTAGTGGTTTGTGACCCAGATGAAACATTTTAACCAATTTGATTGTTTGTGAAAGAAATCATTCTGATCGAAACCCCAATTGCTGCCAACTGGCCGCCTGGCGCGTCTCAGGGTAATGCAGGCTGACGTGTCGGGGTAAGAGGAGAGGCTTTAGAGCCAGGAGGAGCAGATGGGGGAGGTCAGCGCTCGCCCCCCGACTTCAAACACGGGGAAGTGTAAAAACAGACTATTTTAGGGGCTAAAACAACTAACGACAGGATTAGAGGAAGTCCGCTAAGTGGCCTTGAGATGCTGCAGTTTACTTCGCCCCATATACAGGGCTGAGGCAAAGTAGCAAGCTGCCTACCAATGCAGTGCCAAAAAACATTTAAGTTTTTGTTTCTTTTACCCCCAGAAGTACTAGAACTGAGATGAAGTGCCACTTAGCTCACAATAAGTGCGATATTGTTGAGACAGTCACTGGAAACTCATCAAAAAAGTCATTTTTTTAATCATCTGACTTATGGTGATGTCATAAACCGCACCTGTCTGATAATTAAACACGTCAACTTGTTTACAGTGCTACTACTTGAGGCGGGTTTATTACACAGAAGAGGAAGATCCTGAAAAATGTACCCAGGAAAATCCTTTTCACAGCAAAAACATCCTACAAATACATATCTGTAGGAACACCTATGTGTGACAAAATATACTAATCTCAAGGTTCACTTACTAGCTTTTTTCTGGAGCTTTCAATCATACTCTATCCAATGGCTTTAACAATTGGCAACACATGAAGGGAAGATCACAGCACCTGTTCCTGTTACACACATGACCTGAGCAAGTTCCATTTGCTATTCTATTAGCCTGTATGGCTAAATCTGGCATATTTACATGATGAACCTACTGTATGTGCCCATGTTCATTAATGTGCATTGTCCCTTCCTAAATAAAATAAAATAAACATAAAGAGGGCCGTGGGATACAGTTGAAAGCTCAAGAAATATTGATATTGTATTAAGATAAGACAACGTGAAATATAAAGCAACTAAAAACCCACTTTTTAAAGTTTGTGTCTATTTTTTTTTATGATCTTTTCGCATTTGTTTCTGATTTAAATAATTCAGGTAAATTGTCTTTGACTTAAATCATTAAGAAATCATTAATAATATGCGAAGGATGCACACACATCTTATGTCGAATGGCGCAAATTACATGTGGCACTGACCTCAACAACATGAAGTGAGGATGAAGTGAAAATGACCGACATTACCTAACTGTCCTGATGTGATTAGGGCTGGGTGTCGAACCCACAACTTGCTGAGTATCTACTGACCGAAATGTGTCAAAAGCTGACAAGTTTCAAAAGTTGCCATTGAATGATTGTTTAGGTTCACAGTTTGGTTTAGTTAGTCTCTGACCAAATATTTCCTGATATGAATCATAACTTTGTTTGGTTTAGTTGAGTTTGTGTTTTATTTGGGCAAAGCTGTTGCTCAGCTGCTTGTGCTGAGACGACGTTAAACAATGACGCGCTGAGAACAGAAGTTCTGTGAAATGAAAAAACAGGGATGATTTGTATTTTGTATCGTGGTCTGAGAAACAGGTAATTCAGTTGAATTAAAAAAGACTGGGATAATGAAAAGACTGTAAAAACACAGATTATTTAGTCCATGCATGGACACATGAATAAATGTATTATTATGTAGCTTTCATATTGTCTGTCACTACTGTTTATTTTGTATGTATACAATGATGATGATTATGACTATTAATATATTTATATACGCTGCTAACTGGAGTGGATTGCTGCCAAACCAGATTTGTTGTGTTTAACATGCAATGACAATAAAGCATCTATCTATCTATCTATCTATCTATCTATCTATCTATATTTTGTTTAGGAATATGCACAGTATGTGGTATGCAGCAATCATTTTTATTCCTTTAAAAAAGGGGTGTCAACTACACACATTTTTTATTTTTTTGTGGTATTTTTGTAGCCTACGTCGTGTAATCTCATGTGGGATGTGCCATTTTAATGGTATGACTACAAGAATAAAACATTAATTCATTCATTGTAGAAATATTATATTATATATATATAATAATAATAATATTATATATTCCTCAAAGTAAGGGATTTTTTAAAAGCAGCATTTTCGTGTTGGTACTGTATTGTATTTGCACCAGTGCTGAAAGGAAACGCAGGCTTAGATATGATAAAGCGGCCCATTTGGTTTTTCAAGTGCTTTAAATACGCACAACTTTAAATATAAACTATTTGACTATTATTTCTTATAGCAACACACAGCTTCACGTGCAGTAACACAACTTTATTACGGCTTTCAATCACCATTTTCCATAGTTTTTTGGTGCGAGGTGCCCAGCATGCACTGTCTTAGTTAGAGCCCCATTGATCAGTGATTAACACCGACAATAAGTAGGAATAATGGCTTCTCTCATAAATAACAACCTTTCAATTGTCATCAGTGCTTTACTTTGCAGGTAGGAACAAAAAAAGAAATACCATGAACCAAATAAAACCAGTGAAAGCAGAGAGGAGGAACCTGCCCCCTGCTACACCTGCAACCAATCAGCGTATAAACACAGATGAATTTGTGTGTTTCCGATGGTTAGCGAGATGGCCGTGCGTCTGGCGGTCTGCGTCCTGATCCCCATTAAACAAACCTCCAGCCAGCGTACAACAGCCCCCTGAAGACCGCAGCAGAGCACAGAGGCCGACAGACTCCTACAGAAACTTTTTCTTTTAAATGAGAGTTTCATCGCAGACTCTACTGGCTGTCTGGAATAAAATACTACAAAGACTGAAGCAGATGTCAGCCGCCTGTGTGTGTGTGTGTGTGTTCTTTCTTTCATGATAAATTGAATAAAAACCCATATACACACTCTAACGAGCTGCACAGTGATGCAGATATTGGGATCCCGGTGATTAGTCATGAGTGTTAATCTCAATAATTTGAGGAACAAATTTATTTTACTTACACTTTAGCTACTTGACTGACGTTATTTAATGACAGCAGTGAACCCAGATGTTTTAGTGCTGCCAACATGGCAAAGTTCTGATGTTATTCAACACGGAAACTTAAATCAGCCCTACTGTGTGTGCATCTCTGTGTGCTATTTTCCTTCTATTTACATGGTAGTTGAATCACATCAACACAGCTTCTATTTGAAATGATGGCCTTATCAAACATTATGTTTTTGTACATAGTGAATGCATACATGGTACACATGACAGGAACAGGGAACAGGAAATCAGATAGACCTAACTGTACCTGATTATACAGTACATACCTGACTGTATTGACTTACTGTCATCTTAGCCTTAAACCCAAGTCTGAACCCTCAACTAAACCAAAGCAAGAGACAAAATAACCTCACTTTAACTCATAAGGTCTAACATTGGGCTCTAACATGTCATAACATCAACATAAATACACACACACACCTGACACACACCTGATTAAAGGTTTTAAAGTGAAGCTCTTTGAAGATGGCATCGCGGTCGTCCACCTCCACCCAGCCTGTAGCCCTGAGCTCCATCACCACCTGATCCCGGTCTGCAGGGGAGAGCCAGCTGGAGTCTGACGACTGTAGACAAACACACACACAAAACTCAGAATGTGTACAACATCATTTTGTTGTTCTTGTTGCAGTTATTACATTGGAATAAGCACTTATTCTGTGTTTATTCTCTTTTCTCAAGCTGCTGTGCTGTCCTCTATAAGCCGTATTATAAGTAAACACAGTCTGTTGTCTTTGTTTCAGTTGTAAAACATCTCTAAAACTGACATTTTAACTGACAAATCACCTTATTATCATTATCAGTGGTTTTTGGTGTTTATTTTTTATTTCTTCTAACCCAAGGTAACCAAGTATGGTTAATCCAAATGTGCTGATGCAGCCTTTACTGCCACCGCGTAACCACAGGTTTTATGTAAAGTTTGAGATGTGTTTCATATATTCAGGTGTCACATTCATTGCAGCAGTTGAGTGCTATTAGTGTTGCGTCCGCAAGGTGGTAGCCTAGCACCAATAATGAGTACTAACGCAGGCCTAATTAGTAACCAAACAGGCAATGGCCACACAAAAACTAAACCTATATTCATATTGCTGTGATATTCATATTTAACTGTGTAATTACTGAGCGTGTCATCGCCATCTATATATTTTAAAAACCACACCAAACTTAATTACCAATTCCGAAACAGTTTAATTTTGGCTTACTTAATTTGCAAATTCACACTCACAATAATATGAATTTAACCCTTGTCAAACGTATTACAATCCACTCTTTAATTCGGCACCTTAACAATCCATATGAGTACTTAATGTCTAAATCTTCAACTGTATGACATTATAATGCTCACACAACCTCGTCTCAAATGACGTTAGCCGAGTAAACGTGCGGGAGGAAAGGGCACGATTAACCTGTAGATGAAATTTAAACTTAATATTGTCTGGTCAGTTATATCCATCCAACTATTTACGCCGAATTAAAGAATCGCTCTTATGCTATTCAAAAATACCACAAGTGCCGCTTAATACGTGTGTCACTTTGCAGGTATCCATGTAGACATTTAATTCAGAGCGTTTCGAATCGAGTTCGGCGTACGTTTTTTTTCATACAAGCAGCGCGTCTTCCATGGGGCTATCGCCACTTGCTATTTCAGAGCCTACAAATGTACAGGTCTTGCTCGTCTCACGAGATTACACTCACATGTACATAACTCCAGCCTTGTGTTAAGTACGTAGATAAGATGCTTATGAATGCTAATGCTAAAAGACTGGCTGCCACTGCAGCACTCACCATTTTAGAGTTGTTCCTGGAGAGCGGAGGCAGCAGAAGCAGACGGCTCAGCCTTAACATATGGTTGCAGGGCCATGAACTGCTCGTCCTCAGGCTAAACATTAACCCAGACATAACCAGCACTTTGTCAGCTGTCCTCCTTCTCCACTACCACCTCTTCTGCTCTCTGCGTGTCCTTTCACACTTTACCATAGCTGTTCAGTTTACTGCCTGATTAAAATCCCATATTTTCCATGGGAGCCTGGTTGTGCCAAAGTGACTATTCCTGTGTGTTATCATACAGTGACATGGAGGTCTTGCAAACCTATCCTCAAGTCAGTGATCATGACAAAATTAATACAAATATGTCCAGTAGCATATTATTGCATATTGCATATGATTCATTTGACAAATACCATTTATGTCAGCTTAAAAAGGTGGATAAACTCTGGTGGACTACACTCCACTGTTGATAAAGTCAGCTTTTTTTGTACTTCAGGATTATGGCTGAAAGGGAAAATCTAATAAGAAGCATAGAAGAGAAACTACAGAGAAAAGCCCTGAAATGTTAACAGCTCCAAATCATTATATTCTTTATTATAAATCACAATGGCTCACATACATTTATTTTGCTCATCCAACACTTGAAACATAAGCAAATTAGCAACTGTTAATTTGAATTACAAACTAAAGTGTTTATCAAATAATCATTTACATCCAATGACTTGCAGTCTGTGTGTGTTTTCAGTCCTGGTGCTCGTGTTCCTGTCCCGGTATGAGCCAGCGGATGCTCTCTGTCCGCAGGATGGCGTACGTAGTGAAGCCTGTGATGAAGAGGACAGAGAAGACCAGCAGCCAGTCGATGCTCTTCATCGGGACGCTGGGGAGGGGGCCGAGAAGGTCTGCATCCATCACGTTTCTGTCGGGGACGATTTCAAACCCTGGAACATATAGAGCAATGTTGGAATATATGTGATTTAAAGATCTTTTTGATGGCAACCGAAGACCCCTTGTACTAAGCCTGCAGGCTGAACACTATTTAGGATGTCAGAAGCAAAAAATAATAATACTTATTCAGAAAGAAAACAGACATGACATTTAGTTTGTACAGAGGGAATCTATTTTTTCCTATCCCAAAAAAAAGGTACAACCACCTGGGGGGCCCAGTCCTGAGCCCCAGACCAAAAAACACTGAGTGATAACATAAAAGCAAACACATGATAAGATATATTTTATTTTTTTGTAAATATTCTGGTTAATGCCCACTGAATTTTGTGGGGGATTCTGAGAAGTCAGGTGTCAGATAATCAGGCGCTGTTGTACTTAAGTCAACTTTCGCAAACATGACAAATTCAATAGATACATCAATTTAAATGACATGTGATCCAAAGGGAACTTCCTGCTTATTTCATTTATTCAGCACCTACAAAATGTTTAAAATTACTGCACACAGGGTTTTCCAGCAACAGAAGCAGAGGAATGTCCTAACCCCTGTCCCCGAGAACAAGTGGATTTACCTTACTGTCAAAATTATTATTTCATCAAGTGTGGTCACTAACATCAAAACTAAAACAGCAGCGAGTGAGCGCTCTATCCAGAGAAAGCTGAACTTGCAACAAGTGAACACATTTCTGACAGTCTTTAGAATCGTTTATGGTGACGTCTTAAACATAAAAACAGCATTATTTTGCCACTGTTTCCTGTACCTGTCTGGTTAGCGATGAAGGAGGTGAGCGTCTCCAGCGTTCTGTCAGTGTGGTTGAAGCGAGCCATGGGCTTGGCCCCCTGGAACAGCAGGATGTTGGGCACTGCCACGGTCCCAAACCTCGTGGAGAGGCTGGTGGAAGATGAAGAGACAGGCAAGACATGACGATTGAGTTATTAGATGTTCACCTGAGTTACTGATCTGGTCTGATATACACAATAATCAATCTAAACAAAATATAAATATTATAATGTTCAGTTTTGGTTGAGACTCTTACAAAAGGGTGTTGAGTGAACTCAGTGTTTTTCACATACATGTACATGGGGGGGGGGGTATAACACACATACAGTTAGCTTTGTTTTTATTGTTTGAAAGCAAAGCTAACATTGCTTCATTTTAGGGGGTCACAAGCCAAAAAGGCACAAGGTTACAAACAGTTTTTGGGTAACATAAAGTTGCTTTAAGTAAGATTATGAACGCCCAAAAGCATGAAGAAAATCCTATTTTACAGTTTGTATTTTTGCTCACACACACACATACATACTTTATATTTTTTTCCCTAATCTAATTAGCTAGTTTACTAGTTGCTAATAAAACTGTGAGTTGTATTTATACCAGATAGAGGCTGATGTTACCCGAGCCACAGACCACAAATGGTAATAAACATCAGAAATCCCTTAATGCCCCTTTAAAGTGGGCTTTCACAGAGGGAGGGGTGATACACATTAATACCAGAAAACATGACTATTCACCTGCTGTGCTGCGAGGCATCCAGTGCAAGGAAGTGCATGCTGGGAAAGACTCGGGGCAGGGCGTTGAAGTGAGGTGCCAGGCTGGCTGAGAACTGGCACCAGGCGGTGTAGAACAGCACCACAGAGCACTCTGTGCTGTTAGCATTCAGGAACTCCATCAGGTCCTGAGAGAAATGAGGAACAAAGACACAGACTGAGGGATGGACTCCTCTCCTCTGGCATTTTAATTGAGGAGTAAAAACAGACTGACTGTGGGAATTATCAGCACAGTTAGATCATGTCTCTTACAAAGTAGGTGGCTAGACTGTTGCACTCCTACAGTAGGTTTTAAGAAAAGATTGCAGATTGATTTTAACCACAATTACTTAAACTTAAAAAGGGAAACAGCATGTGGTGCCCTTTTCCCATGTGTCAATTTTCTCTCTGTGCATTGCTGTAATTCGTGTTCATATTTTTATTTGCAATTCAATTTGCAAACACTTACTAATAGGTTTCGATTAAATTTAATGAACAAATAAACCTGGTTGGAATTACAACCCAACTTATATATTGTCCATTATTAGCTTAACACCTACAGTCTTGGGTCTATTACAATGAAGCAACATTTGTTTTTTACTCAACAATACACAACTGGATTTCTAATTCTTATAATAGGCTACCAATATTCTGGATGAATGATTACAAAAATGATGACCAATTTAAAAAATGTGTTAAGCACTAAGTTGTCTTAAATGTAAGAAGAAATTCAGGAAATAGCATTCAGATGTCAACAGTGCTGATGGCACTGCTCAGAGGGCAGCATCGATACCTGTGAAGTGTTGAGGACCTGCACAGTGAAACTGTCGATTCCTGTGATGTTCCTCTTGTCACAGTTCACCTTGTACGTCTTGGCAGTCTCTGTGGCGTTCTGCTCCTCAGTTGGCGTGATGTCCGCATGCACTATGTCAAGAGTGACCTGGAGGTAAACATCCAAGAAGTCAACTTCTGCATTACTGCTGCTACTACTGCACTTATCATTGTGTTTGTTTTAACCGATCATAGCTGAGGCATAATTCTATAAAATCAGGCTTCAAAATCTAAACTAGGGCTACAACTAACTTATTTTTATTACTTATTAATCTACCGATTTCTTTTTTATTATTATTCATTGATTAGTGGTTTGGTTTATAATATGTCATAAAATAGTCAAAAATGGCCATGACATTTCCTAATGCCCGAGGTGACGTCTTCAACTTTACGTCAAAGAACCAAAGATATTCAATTTACTATCACATAAGACAAAGAAAAGTAGCAAATCCTCACATTGGAGAAGCTGTAACCAGAGAATGATTGATGTTTTTGCTTCAAAAATTACTGAAATGATTAATCAATTATCAATCCAGTTGCAGATTTAATTAATACATTTTCTGTTGATCAACTAATCAATTAATTGACTAATCAATCAACAACATTAAGGCAGTCATTCTGCATGATTTTAGCTTCTAACTTTTCATGTTTTTGGGGGGCAAGGTTAGCTGATTTAATTATCAGAGGATGTCAAGAGACTTAAAAACGAATAAATTCAAATAAATATAAAGAAGCAAAGTCAAGAAAAATTTAAAAGAAATAGCAACTATATGAGGAAAATAATATTTCATTTATACAATTAACATTTCATATTGGAGATGTTTCTGCTATCCTAAAATCACCTTTCGACTTCCCCAAAATTAAATTGCTACCTCCCCAAGGGCCCTGGCACTCACAATGAGAACAAGTGATCTCAGTGACACAAAGTAGTTAAACTATGCATTTACCAACTATTTGGCAATTTATTAACATCTGCTCCTTGATATTTGTGATTTTGTTTTTAATCAGGCTGTTGTGTTTATCTGCTTTTCTTTCAGTGGTCAGTGGTGGTATCAATAATTCTTTAGCCATAGACATTCTTAATCCACCAACTTAATTTTAGGGAGACAGGAAACTCCACACAGAGGTTGTTTATCACTAGAAGAAGTGGTAAAGAATATGGAGTTTCCAAGGTTTCCCTGGAGGCAGGTGTTCATACCTCACCCTACTTTTTAAGTTGCAATTTACAACATCTCCTATTCATGTTATAGTGCTTCTAGTTAGTAACCTGCTGTGATGATTCAGAGCTCTTCTCCTCCAGTGACGCTCCTTTAGCAGCCAGAGCAGGTGAACCACATTGGGCACTGTTCTCATCACAAGGTGGGGAGAAGCCTGACTGGAAGTCTTTCACATTTCTGGGGAAGAGGGACTCGATGTCAGATGGATCGATGGGGGCTTCAGTTCCCATCACAGCATCTGCGATCTCAGCTGTCTTGAACTGCCTCTTCGGCAGAGAGTCCAGGTCTTCTGACTCCACAAACTTGGGGCTGTTCTCCAAGTCGGACACTGCATCCTCTGACAGCACGAGCTCCAGTGACTCATCGTTCTCTGAAAAAAGTCAATTGTAGACCAAGCTCAGAACATAAGACATTACTCTCACGGCTGTCCTTCATGTTTTCCTTTAGATGGTGTAAGCCACTGTGCTAAAGATAAGCTTTTTGGCAGTTTCTCTGAAGATTATCTCTTATTTCTAATAACAGCTCTCTTTTTCTTTGCCATAATCAGACAATTACCTCCCATGAAAATTGCTGAGTGAGTGAGTCTTTGTACTTAAGGCAAGTGTGCACTGAAAAAGTCTAGCCTGATTCCAGACCTCTAAATCACAACCCGTATCTCTCTTTGTTCATTGATTCAAATAGAATGAATGAAGTGAAATGAAATAGCAATTCAGTCTGATTATCAGGCTAGAACAGATCAATAAGTCACATGTACATTCAGTTGCCAGTTAATAAGGCACATCTAGCTAAAACTAATGCAGTCCAATATAAAGTCCTGCAACAAATCCTACCTTCATGAAGGTTACAGTGTTCAGTTTTCGTTGCTTAGGTGTTTTTAACAATCTAAGTAATGTTAGCTCTAGCTAGGTCCTATCCAATAAAATTAAAAAGTCATAACATTTTCTAAACTAACTTCTAGCTCTACCTTACAAGTATTTTTACATTTAATGTAATCTTATATACCGTGTGTGCATGTGCATCCCTAGCTTTTCACCCAAAATCCTATGTCAAATGATGTGTTAATAAACGTTTGATTAGGAGTGTAACGTTACAACATCTCTATTAATTTACAATAATCTCAACTCGTTTGACGCAATGGACGTGGTCCGTTTAGCTAAACTGGCACCTTGTTAACACGAGAACACAACATTGAGACAACTAGCTTCTTGACATTAAAAGCAATTAGCAGTTAGTATGTTAACCAGTTAGCTGTACATTAACATGAACGTTAACGGTCAGTTCGCAGTGTTTAGCTAGCACTGTTTAGCTAACAAGCTGCTGTCAGTCTCTTACCGTGTGCGGTCACAGACGAAAACCTCGAAGTATCCGAATGAAACAACATAAATAATAAAACATACGAGATGTGAAGTTTGTTCAAAATCCCCGTCATATTTTTCAAATTTAGCTGGATACAATTATGAACGATTATCACGACATTTTGAGAGATGAGGTGATGGTGTTAGGCTCATAGGAAAGAAAGTTTCGAGCTGTGGCGGAAGAAAATAAATGCTACACCTCCGAATTCTGCTACCGGACATTTAACCGACTTCCGGAAAGACCAGAATGGTGCGTCCAATTTGTACTTTATATACTTTATGTTGCAAAAAATAATTGGTGTTGTGTTTTTTTTTCGAGGAATCATACACATATATCCTTTATGTTTCTTTGTAATAAAACTGGACAGAAAAATAATTTAAAATATGATTGTCATGTCTTTATACAGAAGCTGGGAGAAGGGAAATCCAGATTTAACAAGTGAAATACACTGTATCACATCTTTTTTCCCTTTACCACACGTTAATTACCGGCTAGGCCTACCAGGCAGGAAGACCTTATTTTAGAACTTTTGACGTTTTAAAACGTCAAAAGACCTATATTGATTTTCAGTATTTATTAAAATATGTATTCTCTGCATTCTATTTACCTTTTATGAAGATATTGTTAATTATTACATACAAATCATCCTGTTCCCGTACAGAGTTTGTATCCTCCAACTAAGAAAAAGTATAACAGGCAGCTTTTTGCTTTCAGGGTTTGTTGGTGTTGATGTATCTCTCTTGGTTTCATGTGTGGAAGACAACAAATGCCACTACTGGGATATACTGATTGACATGATGCAGAGATGTGTCCCTGGTAGAACCCTTAGATCTACAGACTCCCTGCTGCTCACCTTATCAAAATACTGAGACAAACACCTACAGTAAAGCTGTAAAGCACTTTGAAATGCATTTTGTGTATAAAAGGTGCCATAGAAGTAAAATGTAAAAATGTATTATTATTATTAGTAGTAGTATATTCCACTGGAAACATTGCTTCCCAGTGTAGGTATTCCATTTTAATTCTGAAAGGTTTACTATAAATGAGGGCTAAAGACACACTGCAACTCTCAAACCGCTCCTCTTCCTGGAATGAAGCACAACCTGCTCCTCCTCTTCTTATAATCGCTGTCTACTCAGCTCAGACATTTGTCATTCCCTCCCCTTTCACAGATCTGCCAGTTTACAGATGGGTGTAAACACCATGTGATGAAATATAAGAGCTGAAGAGCTCATACACCGCAGATCAGTGAACAAACATCAAGGAAAGGAGCACAGCTTTTATCTGGTAACAGAAAGTGAAGCTTACTGACATTCACTGTCGTCTAGAGGAGAAATGGCGCAGCAAGTGATTCAGCTGTATCGAGAAAAACTGAGCTGTTCAATCTGTCTGGATCTTCTGAAGGATCCGGTGACTATTCCCTGTGGGCACAGCTACTGCATGAGCTGTATTAAAGACTGCTGGGATGAGGAGGATGGGAAGAAAACACACAGCTGCCCTCAGTGCAGGCAGAGCTTCACCCCGAGGCCTGTCCTGGTGAAAAGTACCATATTAGCAGAGTTAGTGGAGGAACTGAAGAAAGTAGGACTTGAAGCTGCTTCACCTGATCATTCCTATGCAGGACCTGGAGACGTGGCCTGTGATTACTGCTCTGGGATGAAGCTGAAAGCCTTCAAGTCCTGTCTGGTGTGTATGGCCTCTTACTGTGAGCAACACCTCCAGCCTCACTACAATGAAGCTCCATTAAAGAAACACAAGCTGGTTGAAGCCACTTTAAAGCTTCAGGAGAACATCTGCTCTCGCCATGACGAGGTGATGAAGATTTTCTGCCGCACTGATCAGCAGTGCATCTGTTATCTCTGCTCCATGGATGATCATAAAGGCCACGACACAGTCTCCGCTGCAGCAGAAAGGGCTGAGAGGCAGACGGAGCTCAAGGTGAGTCGGCAAAAAATCCAACAGAGAGTCCAGGACAGAGAGAAAGACGTCAAGATGCTTCAGCAGAGGGTGGAGGCTATCAATCTTTCTGCTGATGAAGCTGTGAGGGACAGTGAGAAGATCTTCACTGACCTGATCCGTCTCATTGAGAAAAGAAGCTCTGAAGTGAAGCAGCAGATCAGATCCCAGCAGAAAACTGAAGTGAGTCGAGCTAAAGAGCTTGAGGTGAAGCTGCAGCAGGAGATCACTGAGCTGAGAAGGAAAGACCCTGAGCTGGAGAAGCTCTCACGCACAGAGGATCACCTCCATTTCCTAAACAACTACCCCTCGCTGTCACGTCTGAGCGAGTCTAAAGACTTACCCAGCATTGATGTCCGTCCTCTGCGCTCTTTTAAGGATGTAACAGCGGCGGTGTCAGAGGCCAGAGATAAACTGCAGGCTGTTCTGAGTGAGGGGTGGGCAAAGATCTCACTGGCAGTGACTGAAGTGAATGTTTTACTGCCTAAAGCAAAGCCCAGAACCAGGGCAGAATTTTTGAAATATTCTCGTCAAATCACACTGGATCAAAATACAGCACACACACGTTTGTCATTGCGTGACAGGAACAGGAAAGCAACCTTAATGGCAGTAGACCAGTTATATTTGGGTCACCCAGACAGATTTATTCAATGGTGGCAGGTCCTGAGCAGAGAGGGTCTGACTGGACGTTGTTACTGGGAGGTGAAGTGGAGCGGAAACGTTTATGTAGCAGTTGCATACAAGAATATTAGCAGAACAGGGACCAGAGATGAATGTGGATTTGGAAATAATGACAAATCTTGGGCATTAGTATGTAACAGTGGTGGTTATACATTCAGACGTAACGATATTGTTACATCCATCTCAGGCCCTCAGTCCTCCACAATAGGAGTTTACCTGGATCATAGAGCAGGTACTCTGTCTTACTACAGCGTCTCTAAGACCATGACTCTCCTCCACAGAGTCCAGACCACGTTCACTCAGCCTCTCTATCCTGGATTTTGGCTCCTACAAACTGTTGGAGACACTGCTGAGTTGTGTGAGCTCAAGTAAACAGGAGTTTAAAGAGTGATTCATCAGTAGACGTTGAGGTGTGTCTGCACTGCAGAGATCAGGTTATTTTGTTTGTGTCAATACAATGAAACGAAAAAGAAATCTTTTTATTTGCTGGATAGGGATTAATCTATCTTGTTTGTTGAAATGTTATTCTTATATTATATCTACTAAACACTTTCATTATATACTGCACATGGAAAATGTTGCAAATGCAAAATGTCTGATGAAAAATCTGTTTTTGTTCTACTTAAAATTGAGTTTGGTTATTATAAAAATTGACTTAATTATGTCAGAAAGTACATGTATGTAAAAATCCAAATAAATCTATTTGGATTTGTTTTGTTTTTTTGAGCATCTGCTAAATGAATGTAATATAAAGTAAAAAAAAAAAAAAGAAAGAAGGTAATTTCAGTTGTACCGTTTCTAGAAGGTAATTTCAGTTGTACCGTTTCTTCATGAACATGATTTGCTTAATTTAATCTTTACTTTCTAGTACAAACTGCTGTCTGTACTGCATACTGTGCTGCTGTTGTAATGTTTTTGCAACATCACATTACTTTTTTTGTTTTAAATGTTCCCAAAAGCTACATGAAAAACATGAATAAAATGATCTACTCTGCTGTAGCTGATATAATTTGTCATTTAACCTTCTGAAAAACAGTTTGCTAATCATCTTTTAAAGAGTGAATTCAAATGTCTTTACATGTAACAACTTTTGGGAAACATTTATGAAAACTCAATGTTCAAAATCCTACAATTAAATAAATAAATAAATTACTTGTCACCTCTATCTTTTAAAAAAATCGCACAGACAAAACGCTCTATGTTCATCCTTTTACTGTCAGAGTATCACAAAAATCTGTCATTTTCCTACTAAATTTCTTTTCAATCAATCAGTTTTTCAAGATATTTTGGTAACAGACAAACACACAGGGAGATTGAGACTTTATGGTGGAGGGTATTTGTTGTTGTTCTTCTCTCTTCAGATTTATTTAAGGCGATGGATGTGATGGAAGTGATTGTTCCAACTGCTTCCCTCTGCTTCTGATGAAACTCCTGCAGCTTTGGCTGTTTGCTCTGGAGGAACAGCGCCACCTGTCTGCAGACTTCCCACCTAATGTAACCTGGTGGCTCACAGTGTAAAAACACAGAACAGAGGCCAGCAGTGGCTGACAGTCTTGTCAGTGATGGTCTCATTTGTTTATGATTCAGCATTAAAATGCAAATCAAAACATGTATCTTAAGTATTTTTTTGATCCGTGAGCAAGAACACAAACAAGATATTTGAGGCTTTAGTTGGGTAAATGTCTGTCACACAAATGTCACATCACATAAATGTTTTTTTAAAGGATAGTTTGTGTAAATACGTTTTATATCTACAATGTTAACTGCCATATCAATCAACGTCAGTGCATTCAGCAACACATTCATGTTACAGATAAGATGATATTTTGAAGATCAATCTGCTCATTTTCTTGGGACAAAATGTAACATTAGAGCAAAAATAAATATTTATTTGTACTTGAATTTTGATTGTTAGCTAAGTTTGTATCCTTGTTTACACCAAATAATGCAACCAGTGGTTTTGATGGATAACACAAAACACACATAGTACTGACCTGATTCAGCCAGATTTTGTTGTAGGAGTCAGGACATTAAAACAAAAGTTGCACATTTTGGTCAGATTTGATAATAACCATAGAATTAACTTTTTAGAAATAATGCCAAGAGACATTTTAGGATGACAAGATTAGAGCTGGGTGTCAAAATGCAATACTTTTTGAGAATGAATGAAATGTGTCTGTAGATACAAGAATCAAAGTTTCAAAGTCATAAAGTTTATTATTATTAGTAGGTATTCAATTTTAATTCTGTAGTTATCTGAAAGGTTGACTGTAACTGAGGGATAAAGACTCACTCAACAACTCTCAGATCGCTCCTCTTCCTGGAATGAAACACAACTTTATAACCCCACACAGACTTTATTTACTGGCTCAGCTAGGCCCCTCCTGTCCTTCCCTCCCCTTTCACAGATCTGCCAGTTTACAGATGGGTGTAAACACCATGTGATGAAATATAAGAGCTGAAGAGCTCATACACCGCAGATCAGTGAACAAACATCAAGGAAAGGAGCACAGCTTTTATCTGGAAACAGAAAGTGAAGCTTACTGACATTCACTGTCGTCTAGAGGAGAAATGGCGCAGCAAGTGATTCTGGATCGAGAAAAACTGAGTTGTTCAATCTGTCTGGATCTTCTGAAGGATCCGGTGACTATTCCCTGTGGGCACAGCTACTGCATGAGCTGTATTAAAGACTGCTGGGATGAGGAGGATGGGAAGAAAACACACAGCTGCCCTCAGTGCAGGCAGAGCTTCACCCCGAGGCCTGTCCTGGTGAAAAGTACCATGTTTGCAGAGTTAGTGGAGGAACTGAAGAAAGTAGGACTTGAAGCTGCTTCACCTGATCATTCCTATGCAGGACCTGGAGACGTGGCCTGCGATTACTGCTCTGGGATGAAGATGAAAGCCTTCAAGTCCTGTCTGGTGTGTATGGCCTCTTACTGTGAGCAACACCTCCAGCCTCACTACGATGTAGCTCTATTAAAGAAACACAAGCTGGTTGAAGCCACTTTAAAGCTTCAGGAGAACATCTGCTCTCGCCATGACGAGGTGATGAAGATTTTCTGCCGCACTGATCAGCAGTGCATCTGTTATCTCTGCTCCATGGATGATCATAAAGGCCACGACACAGTCTCCGCTGCAGCAGAAAGGGCTGAGAGGCAGACGGAGCTCAAGGTGAGTCAGCAACAAATCCAACAGAGAGTCCAGGACAGAGAGAAAGACGTCAAGGTGCTTCAGCAGAGGGTGGAGGCTATCAATCTTTCTGCTGATGAAGCTGTGAGGGACAGTGAGAAGATCTTCACTGACCTGATCCGTCTCATTGAGAAAAGAAGCTCTGAAGTGAAGCAGCAGATCAGATCCCAGCAGAAAACTGAAGTGAGTCGAGCTAAAGAGCTTGAGGAGAAGCTGCAGCAGGAGATCACTGAGCTGAGAAGGAAAGACACTGAGCTGGAGAAGCTCTCACGCACAGAGGATCACCTCCATTTCCTAAACAACTACCCCTCGCTGTCACGTCTGAGTGAGTCTAAAGACTCACCCAACATTGATGTCCGTCCTCTGCGCTCTTTTGAGGATGTAACAGCGGCGGTGTCAGAGGCCAGAGATAAACTGCAGGCTGTTCTGAGTGAGGGGTGGGCAAAGATCTCACTGGCAGTGACTGAAGTGAATGTTTTACTGCCTCAAGCAGAGCCCAGAACCAGAGCAGAATTTTTGAAATATTCTCGTCAAATCACACTGGATCCAAATACAGCACACACACGTTTGTCATTGCGTGTCAAAAAAAAAAAAAAAAACTTAGACCACATGTTTTTGCGTCAACCAGATTTATGGACTTTAAAGAGTGATTCATCTGTGGTGCTGCACAGTAGATGTTGAGGTGTGTCTGCACTGCAGAGATCAGACATAGTGGACTGTGATGTTTTATCTTGGATTTTATGATGTTTTGTTCGTGTCAATTCAATGAAATAGTGAAATGAAAAATAACTAATTTCTCTTTTTATTTGCTGTATAGGGATTAATCTATCTTGTTTGTTGAAATCTGATTCTAATGTTATATTTACTGATAGTAAATGACTGCTTTACTATTTTTATTACAGCCTACTGTGTATGAAAAATATTGCATGTCCATAATGTCTGATGAAAAATCAATTTTTGTTCTATACTTAAAACTGTTTTTATATAAATGGACTTAATGTCAAAATATGTATGTAAACATTTATAAATCTATCTGGATTTTTAAGCATCTGCCAAATGATTGTAATATAAAGTTAAAAAAGTCATTTTAGTATCTTATCTTCATGAACATCATTTGTATAATTTCATGTTTACTTTTTAGTACTCTACATACTGCTGTCTGTACTGCATACTGTGCTGCTGTTGTAATAATATTGCAAAAACATTTATGAAAAGTAAATATTCAAAACCCTTCTAATAAATAAATAAATAATTGACTTGTCACCTCTATTCTTTAAAAATTTGCACTAACAAAACGTTCTTTATTCTTCCTTTCACTCTCAGAGTATCACAGAAATCTGTCGTTTTCCTGCTAAATTTCTTTCCAATCGATCAGTTTTTTTCGAGGTATTTTGCTAACAGACAAACACACGGGGAGATTGATGAAGGCAATCAAATAACATCCACTTTCTGGTGGAGGTGACGGGTACTTTCACCAGAAAAACCACAATCATGAAATGATTTTAGTTTCGTGAAATGTCGGCTCTTTTGCAAAAGGAAAACATTTCAAGACAACGTTTAAGCAGAATTTGTTACTTTCAGATTTATTACACAACTTTTGAACATTCCACAACAATCATGCAGGAATAAAATGGGAATAATACAAAGCTTTACAGGCTTCGCCAATCGCACTGTAGGAATAACTGGGCTTCTCAAAAACACTCAAAATGTGAGGTAATATTTTTTGAAATCATCATCTACAGACAACAGACCGTGTGTTGATTTAATACTGATTATGGTGTCACAAAAAAAACAATAATGGAAAAACTGAATATTACAGAAACTATCAATTCCTGTGCCTTGTGTCAGCACTGATTTAACTTGAAATATTACAGCTAAAAATGACAGGAATGTCAATAAATTAACTGTTATTGAGTCCACCTTTCGTCATCATCCGTTAACCCCTTATTTCTTCTGCGATGTCCTCCTTGGAGGGTCACAATCCAAAATGTCAGTGCCTTCCATCAAGTAAACAAAATTCAAGAAAGAAATAGTTTTTTGTAACATATAAGTTCTTACACCTTGTCCATACGTTCAACAAAGTATTTTAAATAAGAACTCAAAGTTACATAGTGAAACAGATGTACACAGACCTTCAGGGTGCTCTGAGGTTAAACCTAACATGCTGGGAAATACATCAGTCATTACACTGTTATCATGTCAAGGTCTTTGATTTTTACCATTTACAGGGTTCGTACAGCTTTTTAAGAGCAAAATTCAAGGACTTTCAAGGTACCTAAATGAAAAATTTCCAGACTCAAATTTCAAAAAGATTTTTGGTTTACAAGACTGATTGTGTAGCTGATGAAACACCAGATTATGTTGACAATCAAGCATTTTTCTTTAATATTCGAATTCAAGCATATTGCTAATTTTGAAAACATAACTTCCAAACTTTCAAGACTTTGTACGAACCCTGCATTTAGAACAAGCCTGTTAACAGTGCTGAAAGCCAAATATCTCAGATAAAAGTGTTGTGATGTTCAATCATTCTTATGGAGGAGGAAGTTCTGCTTAAATTCTTACCCGAATCTTAACCATGTCAAACACTTACTTAACCCGAGCCATCTCTAATCCGAGTCTAAACCATCAGAGGGCATTTAGGAGTCCCACTCCCCCTGTCCTAGCTGGCCTCTGTTCCAGTCTTTCTATAAAGCTGAAAGTTCATATTCCAAGCCAAGTGAATATCTACAACTACTGTACTGGATAGTAAACATTGTACAACTCCTAATATTAATGGAGACAATACAACGAGTCATTTTGTTAGCGTTCAACAACAACAACACATCCCACTAGGCCGTAGAGAACCAAAGTGGAACCAAAACCTCTGTGTTTTGTTCCAGAGGCAAGAAAACCTCAAATTATTAAAAATCCAGCCCTTACAACACAACCTCGCTCAACAGGATGCAGATCAGTCCATATGTCTAGATAATATTTTAACTTCTGTTTTTAGCTGCCTTTACCAAACACCATTTCCCACAAGCCCAAGACCTTGGTGGGAATACCCAATTTATCTTAGATAATGGATCAAGGACCACTGATGAAAGAAGCCTTCAGTGAGAGATGGCATGGATTTATAGAAGTTAGTGGTAGAGAGGCTAGCCACTGTTCCACTAGCACACCGTCAAAGCCTGGAGCTGTTGAAGGTTGACAAAATAACTGTTCTTTTATGTTTGTATGTTTATGTTTGCATTTCAGTACAAGAGTAGATACCCAGTTAGCTTAGAATATGAAAAAAGAAAAAAAAGAAACCAAAATGTTTCAGCTTTTCAGTAAGAAGCTAGCTGCAGAAGCTAGTGGTACAGAGGCTACCAAGAAGATGGAGCGGGACAGACAAAAGGCCTTTTTCACAGCAGACATTTTGACTGTGTGTCCAGGTAAGCCACGACACTGTGACAGTGAGGCAGCATGCGCAATACCAGGACCCTTAAACTGAAGCAGCTAAATGGAAGGGAGCCATCATTCATTTTATTATTTACGCCTGTGCTTTTCCTACTGTGACGTGTCAAAAATGTCTCCTGTGAAAAAGGGCAGCTAACTGTGCATCCACCTCGACATATACATCTAAAGCTTAAAAGAAAAAAACCCACAAACTTCAGAAAGTGAGACAACCAGACATCGTGTCAGCCATTACCTCAACAAAACATCATCAGTTAAATACCAAACATGGCTACGTAAGAATTATATATAAAAAGAAAACAGATGGATATATATGTGTCCATAAATGTAAGGAACTAAGTTTACATCGTCAATGTCTAGCAAATTACACTGCATTCAAGAAACTGGCATGTTAATTGCTTCAGATGCGACAATTTAAAGGTTTTTTTTTTTTTTACTAATCCAAACAATCACACTATCTTTAATGGGATAGTGGTCTCCAAGTGCTTTTTCATTTACATTTTACACAGTAACTTTCATGCTAAGGTTATTTTGTGAGATGTTGGAATATTGTTAAAATCAAATGGCGTAAAAGCCTACAGTTAGATAACGTCGTATTCTTTGGTAAAGGAGGGTGAAAGGGATGTTTGTATGTGACATTTCAGTAACCTCTGTTAACACCGCGCACATCAGCAAAACAAGTGACAGAAGGCCTTGTACACAAGTATAAAAATACAACCGTAATAAAAAGTGATAGTATCAAAGTTTTCACAGTACAATACATACAACCGATTATTGCACCGAATGTAACTATCTTAAATGTTGTCATGACAGAGCAACTCAGTGAAGCTATACCGTTTCTTCACTCTCAGGATTTTAAATTTATGTGAATAATACCAAAAACTGAATGTTCATAAGGGCAAGTTTTAAATTTAAAATAATAAAAACTTGAATACAACACAGTGACACGTGGTCAAATATCAGGTTATTTTGGATCAAAATCATATTTGACTACATGTGAGCTACTGTATTTACGGTGCATTAAGCATGTTGTGAAATGACAAATATTAAACCAATAAAACTGCACCTTTCCTTTCTGTCTTAAGCCTCTTTGCACTCAATTATTTTACATTAGCATTTCACGAAAACACCAGCTTCCCCAACAGTCAGACTCAAGTGTCCTGCAGGGCTATGGTAATGTACCTAAAACAACACAATAAATAGCGACATAAAAAACAGACATGATTTGACCGCACCATTGTTAAAATCAAAACTTAGACTGATAAGCCACATCATTGCTTTACGATGTAGAAATTAAAACGTCAAAAGATAATTCTTAAATTCTTACACCTTAGAGTGATCATTGTAAACAAATGAGACCATGATTGAGATGATTTGTAGTCTGACTCACACCTGTGATAGTGGTTTTATGTGCTCCATAAGGTTCTACAAACATGGCTAATAGTCGTTCTTCTCTCTTCCGATTTATTTAAGGCGATGGATGTGATGGAAGTGATTGTTCCAACTGCTTCCCTCTGCTTCTGATGAAACTCCTGCAGCTTTGGCTGTTTGCTCTGGAGGAACAGCGCCACCTGTCTGCAGACTTCCCACCTAATGTAACCTGGTGGCTCACAGTGTAAAAACACAGAACAGAGGCCAGCAGTGGCTGACAGTCTTGTCAGTGATGGTCTCATTTGTTTATGATTCAGCATTAAAATGCAAATCAAAACATGTATCTTAAGTATTTTTTTGATCTGTGAGCAAGAACACAAACAAGATATTTGAGGCTTTAGTTGGGTAAATGTCTGTCACACAAATGTCACATCACATAAATGTTTTTTTAAAGGATAGTTTGTGTAAATACGTTTTATATCTACAATGTTAACTGCCATATCAATCAACGTCAGTGCATTCAGCAACACATTCATGTTACAGATAAGATGATATTTTGAAGATCAATCTGCTCATTTTCTTGGGACAAAATGTAACATTAGAGCAAAAATAAATATTTATTTGTACTTGAATTTTGATTGTTAGCTAAGTTTGTATCCTTGTTTACACCAAATAATGCAACCAGTGGTTTTGATGGATAACACAAAACACACATAGTAATTCTTTGGGTGACAGACTTTCCCTACAATGTGACAAGACAACGTTACAAGGTGTCTCTTTTAAAGTAAACCAATGTACTCTCTCTCTCTTAAAACAGCCACAAAGGTACAAAACTGGCCTAATCTGGCCAGATTGTGTTGTAGGAATCGGGACAGAAATCATATATTTTGGTCAGATTTGATAATAACCACAAAATCAACTTTTTAGAAATAATGCCAAGAGACATTTTAGGATGACAAGATTAGAGCTGGGTGTCGAAATTCAATACTTTCTGAGAACTAAATGAAACGTCCGTAGATACGAGAATCAAAAACTGTTGGAAAAAGCTGGAATTGAATCCTTGGTCAGATTTTAAGTCTTGTTTACTTTTTCTTTGATCAGATACTTCCTGCTTTGTTTAGTTTTCGCTGTCCAAAAGTTTGCTAATTTATTTAAGTAAAGTTCTTCTTCAGCTGCTTTGTGTTGAGACAAAATTAAACATTCATTCTTTTTATAAATTTGGGGTCTTTTGTAAGACAAAAAAAACGTGTTATGTAGAAAAACAAAGCAAGTTATAAAATGTATAATTTTGGTATGTGTAGCACACTTTAAATGACAACCAGCCCTGTAGGCAAGCTGACAAAAATCAGAGTAGAGAAACCATTTCTACCAGGAGTAAGCTAACAAATGTCCCGTTTCTACAATGAGACCACCAGCGAGTAGGGGGGTTCGAACTGGCCGAGATGAACTACCTCAAATTTGACTGTAATGAAGAGCGATCCAGTACCACGCAGAACATACAAACACCATTCATCCAAACGTTAACCCGCAGACAACGAGGCAACCACAGGCTACATTAACCAACTTTTAGCAGGTTATAAGAAAAGCAGGAGGTGGTCTGAGTTGCTGCATTTTTTTAGTTTTATACTTTTAGTACAAAGAAGAGCTTGGATGACAGTGTTACTTCTCACAACAACCTGTAAGTTGACTCAGTTTGATGACATTTGCATGCAAATAATATGTAGACATTTTGCGAGGTGACATTTAGAGAGTGAGCACAGTAGGACATTGTTAGCAGGAGTCATGTTTTTTTTGTGTTAATTCTGGAGCCGAGTGGAAAAAGTTGGATTACTTCGATTTCAGTTTCTGGGTGCTATCTTTGAAGTGCCTCCGAATCTTCTCAAAAGCAGACACTTGAAATGAAGAGTTTGAATCCAGAGATGCCTCCCGTTTTACAAATGTGACACATAAAAAGGTGCTGCATATAGCATTTAGATTTTTAAATGAAAGACCACATTTTCAACAAACCTTCCTGTTGCAATGACAATGCTGCCACTCGTCCCTCTCTGTCCTCCTTTCTTGCTCCAGCAAATATCCAACGACATTAGCTAATATGAACTTCAAACTGTACTGTGATGAAAATACAAAGTCAAATTTGTCCTGGTTTTGTGCTAAGTGAAGTAAAGCAGCCCAGCAGGTTTCACACAATTGCGGCTCTCAGTCTTCTCATGATGGTCTCCTGTTTACGGTAATAAAACATTTTAAAATGAATGTTTCTGTCATTCATTTGTGTTAAAATGCTACATGAAGCGCACTGAAAATTAAACTGGTCATGAACTACCAGAACTACAGTTATTAGTAAGAGAAAAGCCCCTTGCTCAATAAACATCTGGTAGGATTTTTTTCCCCAAGAAAACAGACACAGCAATGTGTAGTGAAACCCTTCCACACACTATGGATCATATCAGGTGGCAGGCACACAGATGACACCAACACGAATAATAGAAAATCTCCTCCTCTCAGCCTCACGGCAGACTGGGAAAGATTACAATCACCCCCAGTATCTGGCAGGAAACCTGTACACATGCGTCTCTTGTTCAACCGACGGAGGGTGAGTAGAAACAGAGTAGAGCCTTTACTCATTCGCTGTCTTCTCTTTGCAGGAAGGTTCACAGAGGATTTCCTTGTGTGGTAGCGGATAGGGGAAAGCCGCCCCGCTACAGGTGCTACCATAAGCCAGTTTGTTGAGGCGAGAGAGGCCCTTGATGCTGCCAGGAGGCCGTCCGGGGCTGACCTTGTACCCTGCCGCTCTGGTTGTACCCAGCGGCCTTCCCGGGCTCGTCTTGAACCCAGCAGCTCTGGTGGTGCCGAGGGGTCGCCCCGTGCTGGTTCTGTATCCGGCTAGCTTGGTGGTTCCCAAAGGCCTCCCGCGTCTGCCTGTCTTCCCGACAGCCTTGTTCTTCTTCTTGCCGTCATCCGGTGCTTGATCAGTGCTTTTAATGCCCTGCATTTTCCCAGGCGAGCGGGGGTCACCCCCAAGCCCTTCCTGTCTCTGGCACACCATGGACTTGTGGCTCTGGGCGGGTAAGACCATGGGAGCCAGCGTCATCTGGAGGGCCGACGGAGGGGGAGGAGGGTAGAACTTGTTGGACTGGGAGGTGCACAGTTCAAAGTGGGAGGCGGGGTGGTGGCCGTCCTCTGCTAGGCATGACGGCCTGCTATTCATGCAGAAGTCACTGCTTGTCACCTGGCGCATCATCTTCTGCTGGGGACCAGAAAGAAGTGGCAACTGTGTTATTATCACACACAGATAAATGTACTAATGTCTCTGAGTCAGTGCTGTTGTCTGGGTAGTACGATGCCAGGTAAAAATAAAAAGAAACTGAAGACAGCATGCAGATGAACTGCAAAAACATCTTCAACTCCACAATAAATGTTGAAGATGTCAATATTTTAACCTCCATAAAGAAAAGAAACCTGGACACATTTAGGGCTGTACACCCTTTCATTTCCTAGGCCTGGGGCTAACCTAAAATCTTTGGGACGAGGCTGTGCAATGATCTTTATCAGAGGTGGGCAAGTTAACCAGACGTGCATTTGCCAAACCAACCAGTTAGTCTTCATCCTTGAAGTTTTTTCTCTTGTAAAAAATACTGTTTGAAAACACACACTGATAAAGCATAAATCTCACCTGTAAACCTGAGTCTGTTTAACTCTGGGCTTAAATCAACATTAAACTTATACACAATCACAATAACTGCATTTTCAAATTGCTGCTCCAAACCTGATTTTAATAAGCTCCACACGTAGGGGGGGATATCCCACACACACAAGTTTAGTGTACAAATGGCCTTAGTGCTGAAGTAGTGTGAAAAGCCCATAAATTAGACAGACCCCATAGCTTCCCAGCAACATTTTCCATTTCAACAGTCAGATAGGTTTTTGGAATAGAGAGGAGCTGCTGCACAATATTTGGGTACTTTGAAAATAAGCCGGTACAGTAAGCAAATGTACTGGACACATATAAACTCCACCATCAGGCTTTCATAATTTAACACTAAAGGTGTGAGCACACGTAAGTTTGTTTTCTTTGATCCAAACTTTTTCTTTTCTTTGGATTCACATTTATCTTAATACGAATGAACCGGTGCTTGTCAATAAAAGGTTATTTTTTGAATGGCGTCTGCCCTGTTGTAGATTTTGTCATCAGGGATGAGTCAAAAACAATTCTGCATCTAACTCTTGTAACTTTAGCAATGCATGATTGTTTTGTTCTGTCAGGGTGTCTGGATGTGTGCCTGTATGTTGAAGATGATTTGATCTCATCTCAAATCCAAGTTCACGCTCAGTTTGTTGCGTTATGCTGGGTACTTCCGAGCCTGGGTCTCTGAACCCAGAAACTGTTTTCTTTCATTGGTTTGCTTTACATTTGGACTCCTCACAAGTTAAAAATTTAAAAAAAACATAGAAAGAGGTCAGAGGTCAAAGAGTTCAAATGGCCTTATTTTAACTAGTCCAAAAAATGTTTCAGATTCTGAATAAACCACCCAATAATGAATACAAATAAATGTGATGTAGATTATGTAGACGTGCCTTTGAGCAAGATGTGGTCTGCGGCTGACCTCTGACCTCCTTGTGCAGGGGGCAGTGAAAGGACTACTTTCTCTATTGTTACTGGTATCATGTACACAACAACCTAGTACTAAGTAATTACATTTAGTTACCATCCTGGCTGTTTAAGCACAGGACTGCTCTTTAATTCCAGCAATGCAATGCTCATAACTAATATGCTGCTATAAATACTTGAAAGGGGGCAAACAGGAACAGACTGCTGCTGATGAGATTTCCATCTTCTGTAGAGGACACAGGATGTAAGGAGGTGTGGACTTTACTATCACATACACTACACTGTCTGTAGTAATATTCATTCACAAAAAAAATAATAATAATATGCACATGGATTCAGCATCTTTGCGTCCAGACGACAAAACCTCCTGCTCTCTCTGTCACTTTGCCCCCGTTTAACGTTACAAGACAAACGGCTGAATTTAGCCTCGGTTTGGTACCGAATAACGGTTTTGTAAAAGAGGGTTTAAAATCTCGACGAAAGAGCGGAAAAGTGCGCAGATATCCGATCCGACTGCTCACATCTAAGGCCACATAATGGATCTAAATACACCCTCCTGCCACCAACACAAGCACTAAGGTTACTGTACCTCGATTGTTTCGCAGATCTCGGAGCAGAAAGGGTTAAGGAGAAAAATGATCTTTCATCCCTCAAAGCGTGACTCGATCCATTTCCCCCAAATATTTTCGCACCACAGGACGTCGGCCAGCTAGCGTTCAATCACCACATCGGGTTGTTTCGGTGTCAGCGTTAACGAGACGGTTCAGCTGGACGGGTTTTTATTTCCAAGCTCCAGAGGTTTGGATAAGAAACGCAGCCATTTTCCATTAAAAATTAATAAGACGGGAGCGCAGTCTGAGCATGCGCAGAGCACCAAACAGGGGACGTGAAGAGGTTTTTCTCCTTCCCCTCCTGAACCACTTTCACATCCAAATGCTGTTTTTACTTTAAAATCCAGAAAACGGTTTATTTGCACCCAACAAGCGGCAATAAAGCTGGAAAAAAAAGCTTTAATTTTTTTTTTTTTTTTTTTTTACTGTTATTGTCCTGAAATTGAGCCACAATCCAGTTTCAATGCTTACAAAACAGCACACCATTACTGATTAATAATATACAAACGAAAAGCCTTTTGAATAATTAAAACAGTCGGTATGGGTACACAGTATCTACCAGATTTGTTAATGCAAACAGCTGGACAAATCAAGTGTATTTCCTTAGCAACACCGTTTTATTGTGAGGAAAAGTAAAAACATCTTCCATCTGAGATCTCTTCATGAAGACTACGGTTGGTATGTTGCTTGTACATACAACAGGGTGAAATCTGACCCAAAAAGAAAAAAAAAATAATAATAACATTAAAGAAAACATGTCTTATATTTAAAAGACATATTGCAGATAGCTCACTGTAGAAGTGTGATGGCTCACTGACACTGAAGGTCAACACAGAATCAGACATTTTGGTCTGTAGGTATAAAATCATTGGAAACTCAAGTGAAGCAGAGGAAATTGAGGGGGAAAAAAAGCCATACACTAAACTTATGCAATTGAAGGGAACATTATTAAAAATATAGACTAAAATATTCTTCAACCACTTTGATGAAACTGTAGAGATGACAGGAGACTGTTGAGAGATGGAAACTCCTCCAGCGAGCCTTGCTTCCTCCTCTACAACACTTTGTACCGGCCTTTGCTCGTCGGCTGGTAGGAATTTTGCTGCAAAGAAAAAAAAAAAAGACAATAAGCAACATCTTTGATAATATTTGCTGAATAACAAACCTGCCATGTTTTATGTTTCCTGCTCTAAACATCCAGTGCCAGGCAAAATATGAAACAGGCTCCTATTTAGCCCGATATCAGCATGACATCCAGTACAGGTGACTAATTTCAAGAGGCAGAAGATACTTACTAATCTGATGAGCTCTTCCTTGATTAGCCGTGTAATCTCCGTTTTGGCTTTCTGCACAGCCAGTTCATTTGCACCTAGAAAAAAAACCATAACATTAATATACAGTGTATAAACTTCTATTAAACACAAGAAAATAGGAAACTCCAGTAAATAAATTCAGAGCCCAGATGTAGTTAAAAGGATGCTGAAAGAAAGAGAGGGGGAGTTGCATTTTGAAAGTGTAAAAATATAATTTCCTTGACACGTACTTTCAATAGCCAGGTAGATCTTGCGTTCTCCCTCCTTGGGCTCTTTGCCTGGAGGGAAATAGGTTCCTCTGATGGTGATGGCAGCTTCGGAGTATTCACCGATCCTCTGCAGAGCTTCTTTAGATGTCACCTTCCACCTGGCCGTCTGGGGAATAACAGAATAAAGAACATTTTATAAGACTTTTTGCTTGATTCTTTATTTATTTGAGCTAGGGTCTCGATAAAAGTAGAAAACTGTAAGATGACACCAATTTCTCAGACGTAAAAAAAGCATATGTGAAAATCTTTGAATTCTTTAAGATGCTTGCTTCTAAAAACATAAAAAAATAACAGCACAGTTTCTTAAATACTTGCTATCAAAATTTCACAAATTAGTTGTTATGTTGAGCGACAGGGTCCTACATGAACACACAGTTTTCTGCCAAAGTAGAAACCGTTTAGATTATTTCTCATGCGAGATTTCTCTGTGCCGTTTTGTCTGTGCTCTTCTTACCGGTTTGAAGTGGGCGGGGCTCAGTTGCAAAAAGGTGACGTCACATACTTCTGAGCACCAATCATAATTAAGCAACATCAGAATCAAAGTCTGATGACAATTGTGGGGTCGTTAGCTTGTGTTGTGTTGATTTTTGAGTGCTAAACACAGTAAATAATAAGGAATGTTTTTCTGAACTTACTGATTTATTTATTTAGTAATGGACATTTAATATACTTAAGATTTAAAACCAAGTTTTCAGGGGCTTTAAAAAACAAGCCTGAATCTGGGAAGATATCAGAGACAATCAAAGATAAATATTTGATGAAGTGATGTGGAATTGCGCTCCACAAAAATTACATTTCAGATTTAAACAAAATATTTTTCAAAGAAAAATGCCTTGAGATACTATATTTCTGTCCCTTATCTGTTGCTCCTGGGCAAGATGAGTGTGACTGAGCAAAACTACAGCTAGTGGTGCTCAGTGAACCTCACCTGGCACAGGAAAAATCCAAAAACAAAGATTAAAAATAAAACAGGAATCTGCTGAATATTTTAGTGCAGCCCTGCACTGTGTGCTGCTCACCTGAGGGAAGTCGTTGATCTCCAGCTCCTCTTCGTATCTCTTGATGGTCTCGGCCTGTTCAGCCGCCTGCCGCTCCTCCTCCAGCTTCTCCACGGGGGTATAGTTCAGCTTGGCATTGATCTTCTCCGCCAGCTGCTCCGCGATGGTCTTGGCTGACACAGAGGGTGTCATGATGGTGCCGCCCCGCAGGATGGCGTTGGTGGCCTGCTGCATCACGTCCTGCACATGAAGAGAAAACCAGTTTGAATTTATTTTGTCCACGTGGGGAAAACTTAATCTTGACACAACACATGAAACACATCACAAACAGACCAGACAACACAGAAACATAAAAAATAAAAAAAAAACATGAAATGAATGGCAGAAAATGACCAAAGAAAAGAGGCATTAGGTGGAGAGCTTTTGCACATTTTAAGTTTAAGTGGATTAAATAAGAACTTATGGTCTCTTAATTAAGTTCATGGTTACCTGGACCAACAACCTGAGGGCAGTGACCACAGATAGGACAATAATCAGTGTAACTATATATCGTGGTGAAAAATACAGTTACAGTACAGTTTTAGTAGTGCAGTTTTAGTGGTACACACACATTTATAATGCTAAAAAAGAGCAAGAAAACACTGTTTCAATGGAAGTAATTGCACATTTCAAGTTCAAAATAATGTTCACATTTTCTAATTATTATTAATACTGGGGTTTTAAAACATTTTAAAAGTATAGTATGTTGTGATACTAAGGACTTGCATCTTACTTCAATAGTTAGAGATAATATGTACAAATTCAATTTTAAAAATTAATTAATTTCTGTAATTATGTCTAGGAGTGTGTATTGCACAGCACATCATTCAGATTTTCAGACCACCCAGGCAGGTGGCTAAACATTTTCATGTCAGAGTCTAAATGCTGGTGTCAAACTGACAAAAGGTCAACTTGCCGACTGACATTTGAAATCATTAATCACTAAGTACAGTATGTGATGATTTACAGACGTAATATCCTCTCTGTCTTTCCTCTGGTATTCCACATCTTCCAGTGAGAACAGACACACCTGCACTAACATACACCATCTCTGTTTGACGTACCTGAGCCTCGGCGCCCAGGTTCTTCTGAGCGTTGATCTTAAGTGCCAGCCTCTTGGCCATCTCCAGTTTCTGGATGTTTCCAGCAGACGTGGGTCCGAGGCCTGGCAGCCCTCCGGGGACGGTTGTTGTGGTGGCAACTGCTCCTGCAGGACCGGTGGCCGCCCCGGGAGCAGACAGATCCTTCACCCTCTTCTTGGAGTTGAACATGCTCTCGATTTGCTCCTCAATCTGAGGAGGGAGAAAAGTAGGGAAGAGAGATTAAGATGGGTTGGAACGGTTACACGAGTAATTACTACAATTTTGTTATTGTAACTGAGAGGACGGTACACTTAAAATATCAAAAAAGTAAATAAATCTTTTATGTTGTGGTGAGAAACTGTTTAACGCTGCATTTTGTTCCATCAATTAGTTGCCAATTTAATGAAAATTTGTCCGAATTTTAAATCATGAAACAGCGAAATTTAAACGTTACTCACGTCCAGGGCTCCGTCCTCATCATCAGAATCCTGCAGTCCAAGAGCAGCTTTCTGCAGCTTCTTTCTCTCATTGGCCAAGGCATGTTCTGTCTCGTCAAACTTGAAGCCTTTTCCTGAGAAGCCGCTGCTGCTCTTAATGGTCTTACCCTCCTGCCAGGATGAAGGAAGGCGAGCAAAAAAGAAGAAGAGGAAAATAGGGAAAAATTGTAGATTTAATTCTCATATAGGCCATTCTTAAAGCAGCACAAGAATTTCTTTTTTCACAAATTTCTAGATTACCCAATTGGGTCTACTTGACTGACACACCACAGATTGATGATATTTACCCTGATTAATTTAAGATATTGATGTTGTCATTCTTAGCAAATCAACACAAAAGGAAGTGATGAATGAATGATGAGTGAAATATACAACAGTGAGCTATGTGCTGTGTAACTGTACAGAAAGCTGGACTTTCCAACACTGATTGAAACACAACAAATTGAGAAGACGACATTTAAGTCAGTTTTCAAGCATAACAATATATAAATTCTGGGTAATGACATTTGTTAAAATTTCAGAAATTCAAACAATTATCTCCTGCCACCACTACATGCTGCCTAGTGCAGCTTTAAGACTGAATGTAGCTTTGATGCACACAGACTCTTAGCTCTTTCAGATGCACCTTTCCCTCATCTTACCGCTTTCTGTTGGTCTTTGAAGGAGGCCCAAAGCTGCTCCAGTTCAGGCGGGACAGGAGAGCCGGACAGCTCCAAGGCTTTGATGATGTCACCAGCATAGCGAACCTGATCTTCTGTGATGAAGGTGTAGGCGTAGCCCTGGAAGAAGGAACAAGATGTAGAGACGTGTCAAGATATAAACTTCCACAGGATATTAAAGTCATTTACAGAGAGCTAACCTGTCCATTTTATACATTAAAAAATAAGCAGCGAAAACACTCAATACAATACAAATTCTGTTTAAGCAACCGACTTTGTTGCCTGCTCGGCCTGTGCGTCCGGCCCTGTGGACGTAGTCCTCGTAGTGGTTGGGACAGTTGTAGTTGACCACCAGGATCAGCTGCTTGACGTCCAGGCCTCTGGCTGCCACAGAGGTGGCCACCATCAGACGACATGCTCCATTCTTAAAGTCGTTGATGATGCTGTCTCTGTCGTACTGGTCAATTCCTAAGGAGGGCGGCAGGAAAGGGATACATGAAAGACCAAATAGTAGACGTATCCATGGCAGAAACAAGTCGACAGACGCTCTTCAAAATGGGTTATTTCACTTTCACCTGTCTACAGAGTCATGGGAAGGCAGGAATCAGAGCCTCTGATAGTGAATGTATTTATTCCCTATGCATCTGTAGTTTTACTTGAAACATTCACACTTGAGTCCCGATACAAGGACAAACTGACCCTATTTGGCTGGCAGTGGAATATACATACTTCAGAGTTCATCTTATATTCCTGTTAGCAGAGCCTGCAGAAAATGCTCTCCAAAAGCCGAGGTTACATGTCATTTGGTCAGTACAGGTAATGAGATACCCCATATCTCCTACCAAAAATACACAGGATGTTAATTTTTTTAATTTACTGTCACAAATTTGGAATTCTGGATTACTACAGGAAACTGCTCATTCAAATCGTAAAAAAATACCCAAGTATCACCAAGTTGTAATCAGTGCATCCCAAATGTGGCCCCTTACCTCCGTGCAGTGACATGCAGGGGTATGAGGCTTTCATCAGGTCTTTTAGCAGTCCGTCTGCATGCTCCTGTTTGTCCACAAAGATGATGACCGAGCCCTTCTCCTGGTAGTGACCCAGAATCTCCAGCAGCTTCAAGAACTTCTTGTCTTCTTCAATCACCAGCTGCAGAAACAAAGGCAAAAAAAAATGAGAGAGGGAGACAATGAGAGATGAGGGGTCTGATTTGGACTGAGTTACCAATATGAATTTGAAAAAAAGGACAATCTAACAAAAACTAAAGCAGAATACTGGTAAGCTAGCACTGGAGTCTGTCTAGGTACTGGACAAAAAAAATAAATGTGCCCTTACCACGTGTTGCTCCACATCAGAGCAGACGACACTGCGGCCTCCCACCTGGACCTCAATGGGCTTAGCCAAGATCCTACGAGCCAGCGCCTCCATGGCTCTGGGGAAGGTGGCCGAAAACATGACCGTCTGACGGTCAGGACGCACGTTGTCCACAATACGCATCACCTGGTAGAGGAACCAGATGACACCTGGAGGTCAGTGAATTTTGTCTACTCATTCTCATTGTTTTTTCATCTTATGTTTCTCTGCTTTACTGGGCAACATCAATTCCATACTTTAATTTCTTATTTTGTGCTGGTTTTGAGTATTTGTGCCACCATACACCTAGTTGCTACTAACTGTGTGAGATAACTGTTTACATGAAGATTGCTCTTCGCAGAAACAAACAAATTTGAAACGGTTCCTGCCTCCTTTCTGGGGCTGCCAAACATGCAAAGTTGACATTTGCGGCATTAGGCATAGAAAAAGTATGAGAAACCGTGTATGCTAACGTATACATTTAGGTGACACCTACCTGTGGCTCGAAGCCCATGTCAAACATCCTGTCTGCTTCATCCAACACCACATATGTAACTCTGCGCAGGTTGGTGACTCGACCTACACACCGAGGGAGAGGAGCATGAGGAAAACAGTTAACTTCAAGAAAATTCAGTCCTGCCTTCTTCAAAAAACATTAAACTAATCTACCAAACTCAGATAACCTTTTTCTTGGTAAGACTACTTGACATTACTTAACAACAAAACAAGGCATCCTAACTTCAGCACAGTCTTCTGAGGACTAGTTTCAAGTGGCCAGAGTTTTATTTTTATTTCTATTTTAAAATGTTTTTGGTTGTCTCTGGTCTTGCGTACCATCTCATGGGCATGAGGAACCTGTAAAAGTCAGAAAACAGCCTCAAGATACAATACAAGAGATGGAGCCCCATCAAGCATTATCTGACCAAGCGCCTTTTCACCTACAAGGGAAACATATTACAGATTACCTCGCATGTGTGGAACAACAAAAAAACCCTTCTATTATAATAACTGCTCATAATAGATTTACATAATGCACAATAAAAAAGGGTCAGCAAATATAACAACGATATTTCTAAACACATTTCCAGTATTTCTTCACACTTTTACTGTACAGGGCTCTACAATGATATTTACTTCCAGAAGCCACATGAGCTCCAAATTAAAAATAATTAGGACACAAAGATGAGATATTACAGATGTGTGATCCCTGTGCTTTGAATATTAGTACATTTTACCTCTTTTCTATGCATTTTGAATTTATTTATGAGTACATGTACTAAAACAACACTGTATAAACCTGGTTGAGCATTCAGGCTAATCTTTTTTAATACAACAAAATTACAGATCCTGATACATCCATGTTACAAAACACTTATCAAACATTTTGATTGTCTCTTGCTTGGAGTTTGAGGAACCACGGAGGCAGCACCAGGTCCACCTACCTGTACTTGCCCTGATCCTCAGGAAACACACCACTGTCTTGTAGATATGACTGATCCCAAAAGGTGCTCAAATAATGTCGACAGTTTAGTAAGTGGTACTGACTGGGTTCATTATGTACTTTATCACATTTATTCCATGCAAGGCAATTAACAAAAGGCTCACAAGGCATAAAACAAATGCTTATTTGCATCAACATCCTACCAGAAAAAAAGAAGTGAGAGGGTCAACGTGTATGAACTCACCGCTGTTGGCCCCCAACATGTCAATCATTCTTCCCGGTGTGCACACGATGATCTCAGCTCCTCTCTTCAGCTCAGCAATCTGGAAGCCAACAGCAACAACCAACAGTATTAATGCAACGCTCAAAGTTCATATAAAAACAGCTGACCACAAATAGCAGTGCTCACTTATTTTGCAGACCGTACTGTTACCAAGCTAGGGCTGCAACCAATTATTATTTTCATCAGATCAATCAGTTGCACATATTTGCCCCTCTCAGGTCACAACAGTTTTAAAGGACTATACTCAATGAAAGGAGAGAAAGAAACTAGAAAATAAGAGAACAACAAGAGTGGAGTTACTCTTAAACACAGTTAATGAAACTATAAATGGGCAGGAAGAGAAAAAGCAGGACATGAATAAGGGACATGAAGTCCAGCTGTGTGTGATAAATCACATAACATGCATAATGTTCTACTAAGGCCTTCTGGTTAGATCGTTTATCAAGGACTGTCCTGAAAAATCACGTCATCGTGAGCCAATTAAAGCCCTTGGGGAAATAAAATGAACAGGCAACATTAGTGTGTGTGTTTACCTGTTCGCTGATACCCGTGCCTCCATAAACACACACCACTCTGAGTCCCAGCGGCTTAGAGAACTTCTTACACTCCTTGGTGATCTGCAGAGCCAGCTCTCTGGTCGGAGTCATGATTACAGCTGTGGGAGAGGGAGGAAAACAGGATGAGAATACACAATATGTTTTCTATCTTTTACTATTTTGAGCACTCCTGTTTCACAATATGTATAGAATTTGAAGAACATTAACTGAGGTAAAATTGACTTACATTGGCTGATAAATTAGATTAGAAATGCTGTGGGAGCATAACAGCTAGTTATCATCCCACAGTGAACATGGGTCCTATTTTAGTCTTCCGTTGACCTACATTTGGGCCCTAAACCAAGTCTTTGAAAAGCACAGGAGTAGGACATCACAACTCCACTTCCCATAATTCTTCTTACTTCTGTCTTAAACCACTTCAGTTATTCCTTTTATCTATTTGAATATAGTCAGTAGGAATAGGAAACATTTCTGTAAATGTGAGAGTGATGCGTAAAGGAAGCATAAAACAATCTATTCCTTACAGATTGGTCCCTCAGACTCCTCCAGGGGCCTCTGGTCCATGATGTGTCGGAACATGGGCAGCAGGAAGGCTATGGTTTTCCCGCTGCCGGTCTTAGCGATGCCAATGAGGTCTCGGCCCGACATGATGGCAGGGATGGCCTGGGCTTGGATGGGGGTGGGCTTCTCGTAGTTGTGCCTGGGTGCATTTGGGAGAAGAAAGAAATGAACAGAAATTAACATGAATATGATGTGTTGGTTTCTGCTCAGAAAGAATCAAGTGTCATGTACAATCTGAAAATGATTTTCAGCTGACCTGAGAATGGAAAAATGCTTTTATATACATTTACAAGGGTAGACTAAATGGGATATGAGTGGTTATACTTTTTAAACTTCATTTTTGTTATGGCACGCACACACTTGGAAAATACTTCTTTAGTAGTGTTTTAACTGCATTACCTGCTACTTCATGTCCAGCTGAATATGAATTCATTTATTTCACATTTAAAAAATGGGAGCTGCTCTCTGCACATGAGCTGACTGCCAAACTATCTTTTCATGAAACTAATCAGCTTCCTTTTTTTCCATTTTCCCACTGGGAAGATCATTGCTGTATTACTATATTGCCCTCAAAAAGGTGCCTAATATATCACACCAGCAGTCAGACTCACTTTTTCATAGCGCTGAGGATCTTCATAGACACCCCACACTGCACCCAGGTCTTGATGGGCTTGGGACAGCCCTTCCCTTTAACGGTAATGCCTTCCAGTTCCAGCCTGTACGCAGTCACGTCTGTATTGATTACAACCAGCCACACAGAGAGAGGTTATTTATACACACACACACACACACACACACACACACACACACACACACTAAAAAAACATGCAGTATTTTCTGGTTTAACTGCTGGAAAGAAGTTCATTTTGCACCTTTGGTTCACACCTATGTTGAGATAACTGGTTTACTTATCAGTATAGTCTCACTTGAACAGATCACAGCAATGCTCAATAAGGCTAAACTGAGTAATATACAGGCATGATGGCTACTGGCATTAATGATTTAATACTATCACTTCAAAACAGACCTCTGTTTATCCCAAATGTGTTTAAGGTGGACAAAAAAAAAACGTCAACATAAAACATCCATTTAACAAATGTATTGACCCAAAATATGGATAAACAGCACTTTCTGAGGGCTGATTTGAATATCTGATCAAAGAGTAGGTAAACAAGCCCAAGAATTTGATCAAGAATTTAACTTAAATTAAAAATTTAATACATTTTTCATTACTTGGCCTCTTTCAATACTCTGAAAGGTTCATGAGTGTACAGTGGTAGGGGATATATGGCATGTTTTTGTATTAAAAATCTCAGCGGTGGGATAAGAGCTAATCGTAACTGAAGTCTCAATCTCCCGTGTTCAGTTTACTGACCTTCTGGAGACATCCTGGCGAGCTCAGGGACCTCCACATAGAAGTTTTTGCGGTATGACTCGTACTGGATCTTCCCGTGGTCAACAGGCTCTAGGACCTTCCTCTGTTTGGTCTGGAAACCCGTCAGAGCCGTCTGCAGATCGACCTCCTCCTCCTCTGATGAGTACTGTCAAACACATCATTTTGGATAGTTAGCTGTATATTCCATCGGGGGTAACCTGATGACATTGTCAAGCCTTATGAGACTCTAAATCAGGATCTGTATTTCATTCATGAAACACCAGGAAAACTGAAATATTGTTTGATGGATACACAATTTAAATCTGAAAGAAGAATTATGTTGCTTCGGGAAAAAGGAGCACTTGATGAAAGAAAAGCCATCAATATTGAACTTTGCATGAGAACGTGTGACCTGCTTCACATACAAAATATTGATAAGGGTTTAAAAAAGAAAAAATAACTCACTTCCATAGCATCCTGGTCATTCTCCATCAGCTCACCCTTCTTCTTGTGAGTGTGAGGTCCTTTCTTGGTTTTAACAACTGTCACCACTTTGGTTACTGTCATTGCTCCTTTCTGTTGAAGATGGAAAAAGACATGCACATCATCTGGCAAAACGGAGAAATAAAAAAAGACGCACAAAGACGACACCTAGTCCAACACTAGTCTAGACAAACTGACACTGACAACTGACTAACTAAAAGCCAATGCTAAGGGTTCATCTGCAGTGTGGTTTAGTGTGGATAACACAAAAATGTAGGACTTCTACAGCCCTGCAGTACAAAACAACCACAGTTTATCTACACTGATTTTATTTAATTTATAATTCTCAGCAGGTTGTGGCACGTCTGGTGCTTAAAAGACAATATGATCTGTTTTTGCATATTTCGCTGTACTTTTTAAAACAAGACTCTTCTGTTTGATCTATGCTCTAATTATGATCATACTTGTCTCTGTTGTAACAAAAAAAAGAAAATATATATATATATATACTTTGTGTCAACAGTACATTAGGATGACGAGAGGTGGTCGTCAAATAATGTTTCATAACCCTGACAACATTAAACATCAGAGGACTTGGCTCCAGGCTAAAGTGAAGCAGTATTTCCCCCCCTCGCACTCACCTTATCATTCCCTCTCATGGCTCCCATGTTGAATTTCTTCACCTCCTGTTTCACCTCCTCCATGTAGGCGTCCAGAGGATCCACGTCGTCCTCCTCGGCCTGCTGCTCCATGGGAGTCTCCATCTCCTCCTCCTCTTTTTTCTCCTCCTTTATCTCCTTTTCTTTCTGCTCCCCCTTCCCTTCTCCGTCTTCGTCATCGTCTCCCTCCATTGGAGCTGAAACGTCCTCGTCATCATCTGAAATGAAGAGTCAATTATGAGGCTCTGCAGCGCTAAAGCTAAGGTCTGTACTGGTCAAGTGATCGGTTATCTGATAAAAGTATATTAGTCAATTCAAAGTTGATTTGAATTGTATTAGTTATCATGTGCTTTATACAGTTTCACAATGCAAATAATGCTTTCACTATTTAAAATAACTATAGAATCAATTATATTATTATATACTTTGTTTTTTTACTAAACAAACAACAAACATCACGTCAACTTGAGATAGGAAATAATAATCAGTGGTTCAATTGACAAATAAAATAATCCTTGGAGAGGGGAATATTTTGGGACATTTCTGGGAGTTAGGAGAATTAGCTTTCTCATTTAGGTATCATGATTTCTCTACAATAAAATAACACATGGGGGATCAAGCTCAAGACCGTACAGTCACAGAGTTATTTCTCTACTCACAGGATAAACCTGTCAACTACTGTGGCTCACTCCTGGTGGGTTGTTACAGTAATAACCTGGGGAGGTTTAAACGAAAGTGTTGCTGGTTATCTTTAACAGTGCTTCCTCACCATCGTCATCCTCCAGGCTCCACTTCTTGCCCTGCTTCATCTCCTCCAACTCTTTCTTGATCTCGCCGATGTTTTCGATGGCCTTCTTCCTCTGCTCTTCCCTCCACTTCTCCACACGCTCCTTCCTCTTCCTCATCTCCTCCTCCAGCTTGTTCTGGTCAAAGTCTTGCTGTATGGGCAGAAGAGGAAACATCAGAAATACTTCTATGTGGTGACCTTTTAGAGGTTAGCAAGAATATATGAATATATGGAACTTACATCCTCAACTTTCTCATCCTCTTTCTCCTCTTTAATCTTTTTCTTTTCAGATAAAGGATCAATACTGTCTTTCTCCTTGCTCCTTGACCTATAGGAAAGAAAACAATATAATAAGAAGAACAGTAGCATGTTGAAAGTATTCTTGTGAGTTTTTGAAAAGGTACTGAGAACATTGAACAAAACCACCTCCCAGAATTGGGGAGCTGTGTCCATCAATTTTTGTAACTGTGCATAGGGCCAGATACTGTATTGGTACAGATACTGTACGAATACAGTATCTGGCCCTATGCAGAGCTGTTCTGACATACAAAACCCTGTGTGCTGATAAAATATGAAAGCTGCACCAAAAAGATGCATTCGTTTACAAATTATACTTAATGATTCCCAGGGATTTGGTTACCAGAGCTGTAAGTTATGTCTTAAGATGTTTGATTTTTGTTTTAAAGAAGCCTCACTTTTCATCTGGTCTCCTGCTCTTGCTGGGGCTACCAGATCGGGACCTCCGGGCTCGGGTCCTGCTGCCCGACCTCCTCCTCTCTCTGCTTCTGGACCTCCTCCTTTCTCTGCTCCTGGAGCGCCTGCACAGTGAAGGCAAAAACATATATGACATGAAAACACAAAAGAAGAGAGGGAGATAACACTGGTCTCTTTCACGTTTTAGGACAATTTCACATTTGGTCCATTTCATTATCTCAAGTGATCGCAAACAACAACTGAAACTATGGATTTTGTAGTATGTGCAAACAAACAGCCTCCTAAAATAAACTTTAGTTGTTTTGAGGTTAAACTGATTTGTTCACCGTGAACACGACACAGGCCCAATCCACTTTGGGTTTTGCCTTTACAATTTTAACTGGAACAAACACAAGCATCTAACAGTACACCTGATAATGAGTGCTGTAGATGATCATGGTATCATTATACTACAGGTACAACAAGCACCATAATCTAGTTTTGATGGTGCCGCAGTTAAATCATTATCTTCCATGTCTTCTTCAGTCTTTTCAGGCACTTATGGTATTAAACAACTCGGAATAACTGTATGGTCATGGCAAAAGAGGTAACGGGGGTTATATTAATCATGTATGTGTTGAGGTCTGAAATCTCATCTGTGCTAAAGTGGACCAAAAAGAGAACTGAGCCCTCCCCTCAAGTACTATTAGGCTGTAAATACAAACAGACCTGAATCCACTTGCAGCTGGTTTGATTAAAAATGACACCGTTTGGTTCTTTTAAGTGTAAACATGTTTAGTCTCTCTCTTTAACGCTCACGCATTTACCCACCTGGCTCGTTTTCTGTCTCTGGACCGGGACCTGCGGCGGTCCCGGCTCCGTGACCGCTCTCTCCTGCATCGGTCTCGATCGCGGTCGTCTTTCTTGGAGCGTTTGTCCGGGGAGCGACTCTTAGATCGGCTACCTGACCGTCCCCGAGATGCGGAACGTTTCCTGTAGTGTCTGAGGACCAAACAGCATAATAATCATATTAGCTGACAGTTAGCTGACTGTTGATGGAAAACAAACGTTACATTTATAAAACGTTTTAATTCATACTCAACGGCTATATGAGGCTAACTGTTTAATGTGCATGCTTTAACCTCGGGATATCGCAGCTAGCATGCTAATCGAAATTAGCCATCGAAATTAAAACAGCTTAAGTTTAGCAGCCACGGGAGTTAGTCACAATCGATTCAACCGAAAATAAAAACACCAAATTGACCTCATAATTCTGACATACCTCGACTCACGTCCCATTGCTATTCCACGAAGTTATGTCTTGTAAAAAAATCGAATTAGTTCACAGTTAATGACGACTCTTGTGCGGTGGACGTTTGTTTGTGTCTTTGAACCTGCACGTAAAAAAACTGCGACACAAACACGTAGGGCGAACCATAGGGCGAACAGCGTAGTGCGCCACCCCGCGGTGGGAGGTCAGAACGGCGACTACAAAAATGTACTGAAGCCTCAGTGACACAGGTGGTGCCAAAAATGTTCACATATAAGAAGACGAATAGAAACACATTAGAACCACAGACCTCTTTAAATAGGATCTTGCAGAGGTGGGCAGTACTGGAACATACTTAAGTATTTTCCTTTGATACGTATATACAGTATATATACATTCTTTTTATTCTTATAGTACTCTCTATCAAATATCAGAGGGAAATCTTGTACTTTTTACCCTGCTACAGTGATGACATTTGGGGAATTAATAGGGGGAAGACAACTTGGTCTATTAATCTGGTATTTTATTTATACGTTTATATAACAGCTCAATAATTTCTCTCAACTTGTGATTGGGCTTTTTTTAAATTATTATTATTGTTTTGTCTCTGCAACATGTTTTTTTTCTTAATGTACTTTCACATTTCTTGCTTTTAAAGGCTTTTGTTAACTACTGTATACTGTTTGCTTTTATCAGCTGTAAATCTTACTTTTCCCTCAATTAAAAAAAGAAAAGGAAAAGAATGATGACTGTGAAACCTAACACGCCTGTCTTCCTTTAAATATGTCTGGGCAATATGGTCGAAGAATTAAAGAATATATTTCCAATACTGATATATATCTTGATACGTAAAATGTATGCAAAATTACATACTGCATATTATAATCAAATATTTCACTGGCCTGCATTTCATCAGACAAAACGCTTCAACATGTGAAATGATAATGTTGAATTATTGCCTCTAAATTCTAACTGGGATCATTTTTGATAATGAATTGAAATATAGTGAAAGTATTCTTCATTTTGCTGGTGACCCTAACAAACCTCAACTTCAGAACTAGTCAAATAAAATTTAAAACGTATTTACAACTAAAGGCTTTTCTAAAGGATTGCCTACAAGCAAATTATCACAGGAAAGTAGGTTTTGAGCAATGTTTGTTAACGTGCACTGTCCTTTTACATAACCCAATAAATAAAATAAATGATGAAACTGAGAGTCAAAACATGTAGAGTATGTCACACAAGTAGTATTTATTTGGTATGAACTGTCCGGTTATTGACTCCTGTATATGTTTTTAAGCAGACTGTTTACATCATGTCAACACTAAATTTGTTACTGAAGTTCAAATATGCAAGATACCGTAAGAGCCATTAAAAACAGTTAATCTGTAAACCTTATCAAAAACAATCAAGTAGGTCAGACAAGTCGTAAGATAAATCACATCAATTCATTTACATGAATAAAAAAATATTCACACTAATAAATTAATTTGGATGAAATCAAAAGTATGGAGAGAGGACATAACAGCACAGAAGAAGAGAGTACATATTAAGTATGTATGAAGCAGGACACAGCACCAGAATTACTCAGCACAAATAAGCGTACAAACTCCCACTGCCTCACATTAATGTGCAGTGACAGTGCTTTCCAGTAAAACATTCCCATCAATCACACTTTTCATTACGTACATATACTGTATGAAGTTTACTAAGCTTGTAGCCATGCAAAATAATACACTCCACGTTTAAGGACTAAATGCTTCTTCGGTCTTCACAACTTATACGAAGGAAGAAAAAACTTGTTTATAACACAGGTGGACCCTTCAGGAACACGGGATGACAGATCAGCAACAGAAAATGAAACTTAAAGCACTGCCTATGAGGAAATCGGTCACAACACAAACACATATGATTCATATCCACCAATTAAATGAGAGTTCAAGTTCTTAAGACACCAATTAAAGTCATCAGGAACTGACTACTGGTGCTCCACCAATAAAAGTTGAGTTTTACAAGCCACAAAAAATGTTCTTAAATACTCAAACTATCTTTTTAATCTCTTACTAACCAAAGGCTGGAGGGCCATGTGTGTAAGTGTTCCTCACGCTTTGTGATCTCAAAATAACAAGCTTCGAGTTTGATGTGATCCAGAAAAATGTTTTCATGAATCTGCAATGAATCAGTACTTTTTCCCTCTCTAGCCTTCTGTACTACTTCTGTCTCAAGATATTATGTGATGAAACTGTGATCCAAGTTCTCCGTTTTTGTTTTTATTTAGTAGCCAACACTTTCTGATGGATCTAAATGGATAACTGTTTCTCCTACAATTAGATCCTTAATGTGTTAAAATGAAGGCTGACTGCTGCGCCGTCTCTATATTTACTTCATGAACTCCTTGTAGCTATAAGGTCACCGCGCAGCCATGTTGGAGGTCCTTGTGAAACTACTACTTTTCTTGCTAGCTGACGTATATATATGGCAGAGAAGAGGCCCATATGTGAACAAAACTGTCAGATCTCTGAGAATGATCACAAAAAGAAGAAATAATTCAAAGATTTAAGTCTTGATTCTTAAAACTAATTTCAGAACACACGTTTTTCAAATGGTCCTGTACCTCTGTGTAATGACACTTTCATTTAAAGGAAACAACAGTTCATTGCAGTAAACACCAGTTTGATTATTTTGTGTGATTTGGTATACATCTTTTAATGACGTGATAGGCATCAATAACAGAATTTTTCAATTAATGATGTGATGTCAGTTTCAGAAATATGGCCCAGCCCTTGAGGGACTCCGGTGTTTCCCATTCATAAGTTAAATGGAATCTGTGGCTGCCAAACTGATGATGAACTGTACTGTAGTCCACTCTTGAATATGACAAATAAATATCACTTAGCACGATAAATGCCACTGTACATTCTTCGCACAAGCAAACACATACTGTATTTCTGTTTCTCAGGTTCAGTCCAGAGCAAAAATGAGTTGGAGATCTGTAACAGACACTGGACTCTCTGGTCACATGTAGCTTAGCCTTAGTACCATCCTGAAGCGCTGAATTGATGAGCACTCGTCCACCTGACGCGCGACCCTGATCATAAGGCAGCGAGGATTCGCTTCCAGACTGTCAACAACAAACCCACGTCAGCCGACGTAAATGACCATGCCTTGTTGCTATGGGAGACAGAGGGAGGGGACAACAAGAAAGGGGAGGCGGGGTTGCTGAGATCCTCCTGGTGCATCAGGGAGTCTCTGAGCCAATGAGCAGCAGGATCTCATGCGAGAGGATGAATGTGAAGAAGTAAACGCAGAGGTCGGCGAAGACGTCACCCATCCTCCTGTAGGTGTCCATGGAGCGGTTGATGACCTCAGCGGGGATGCCGGACAGCAACAGGGCAGCGGTCAGCACAGTGGTCTGGGCCTTCTTCTCTACCTGGAGGAACAGGAGTGTAACGCAAAGACACTGTGATGCATGGCTGCAACTAATGATTGTTTTCTCATTATTGATTTATCCAATTTATAAATTTTGTTCTAGTTAATCAACCAATTGTTTAGTCAATAAAATGTCAGAAAAGCTAATAAAACATACATTTTTACTTGTTCAATGTTTTGGCTTAGCTTGGCACAGAGACTGGAAGGAGGGGCAAACAGCTAGCTAGGGCCAGTGACAATCTAAATTACACTGTCTGCATACATGTTAAATTTGTATGTATAACAATGGGAAAGGGATCAGAAAATATCTAGTGCAAACTCACCTTTGGAAAGTATTTGGACAACCCCATGTAGGCCAGTTCGAGGGTCAGAAATGGAGCAAATATTGACTAGAATGACAAAATATGAGTGTCACATTACCACAATATCATCTTGTTTCTGGTAGTCAGATGCAAAATTATTAAATGTGGGCTGATATGTGACATTCCCACAAAATGAATGCATGCAAAAAGCAACATGTAAAATGTCATGACATGACTTTCTGCCATTATCACACCAGAAAGGATCTCTTATTTTCATGTAATGACTAAAAACTGTAATCTATGTCTGTCCTGTTAAGTAAGAGTAAGTGCTCAGAGATAATATAAGATTTGAAGTGAAAACATGGCACTGGTGTATTTTTAAGGAGTACACAAAGTTTTCAACTAGCATGTCGGTTAGCTTACCTGGTGGGAGAGGATAATCTAGACAAACTCAGCTCATTTGCTCCAGTACTAAATGCTTACTGCTAGGAGTCAACATTTCCAATCCCACACATAGGGGTTTTAAATGTAAGAATTTGTCATTTCACAAATAAACATTACCAACATTTTATTTATGAGTGGTCACTTGTCTTACTTGGATAATGCTAGTCACGTACTGTCACTAAACCTTGTGAATGATCCATCACATGCCCATGGGTGACTTTAGTGCCTACCTTCTCATTGGTTAACATGTGAAATGAGCAACGGGCCAATCTCACAGTTGTCAGAGCTACGCGGTGTCTACAGAGAGCAGACTCACCAGAAACTTGCAGACAAAAACCCTAACGAAAACAGCGAGGAGGACGCTGCCGATGAGCCTGAAGATTCTGAAGGGATCAAACTCCTCTGAGTCAGACTCTCCGTCCTGGGCCGGCTTCTCATTGGCCAGCTGACACCGCAGTTTCATGGCATCGTCAAAACGGGACAGGTACTTCTGGAGGCCTCGACGTGGGGAGCTGCTGAGGTCGTCTGATGCCCGTTCCCCCCTCGGTCTCTGTCGGACCCCTCCGATGTCATCTTCCAGAGATCCTCCGTGTGGCTCACTGCAGCCTGGCAGGGGTGAGCCCCTCCTCTCTGGGGTGGAGCTGTGGGAGCGGCTCCCGAGCCCCGAAGCCTCTGGCAGGAAGGGAGACGGTCTCGGGGAAGATGAGGATGACGACCACGGCTCTGTCCTGTCGAGATCGAGGTGGAAACGGGGTTCTGTGGGACGCCGGGACGCTCCAGCTGAGGATGTAAGACCACATCAGTGACATCAGACAACATTATCTAGTTCCAGCCTCTCAAACGTAACAATTTGCTGCTTCTCCCTGTTTCATATAATTGTAAATTGAATATCTTTATGTTTTGAACTGTTGGAGAGACCAAACAAGCAATTTGAAGACGTCTGAAAAATTTTGACACTTGTGTGACGCAATTTTTCACTATTTTCTGACATTTTATAGACTATTATGGACAATTATTGAATCATAAAAATATTTTGGCAGATTAATAGCTGCAACCATATGTTTGACATCAGGTACAGTATGTTTTTACTTCAGTTTAGAAACAACATGAAGTGAATAATGGCCATGTTAGAGGAAGCCCTTTAGCCCTCACATATCAATACTGATATTGGGCTCACATTCCAGTATTAGTTGGCTCATTTTGAGATTGTGCTATGAGCTACAGGTGTATCATCACACTGACAAAGAGATTGAATGGACAAAATGTATCTATAGCCATTTGTTTTTTCATATTGATTGATCTACAGATTGTTTTCTTGATGAATTAATGAATCATTTGTTTTAAAAAAACGTGAGAAGAATAGTGAAATATGACCATAAAGAGTTCTCAAAATCCAAGATGGCGCCTCCACATTACTGATTTGTCCAAAATCCAAAAGATGTTACATTTGATGTCATAGAAACCACCAAATATCCACACTGACAAAATTTAAGAAGCTGGACCCAGATCATTTTTGGCAATTTAGCTTTAAAAAGGTAGTTAATCAACAATGGTTGATCAACAATTAAAAATATTTGCGATTAATTTGTCTGTCGATGACTAATCTATAAATCGGCTAATTGTTTCAACTCAACAGCGCCATCTTGAGTCAGTAGAGTTACAGTAAGATCAGGTAGTTGCTGGTTTGAATCCCAGACTGAGAGAACGTACCTCCCATGTTTCTATTCATCCATTTAACTGAATGTGAACACTGAAATGATGATACTGCGTGTGGACAAACGTATCGTGCTGACTGTAGTTCACACAACAGCAGCAAGATGAAGCAGGTGATAGTCACGACAACACGTTTCAATAGAAAGGACTCGTCGAAGACCACTGTAGTGTAAACTGGGTCAGTTATCATAGCATACCGTTGTTGTCAGACTCGTTTTTAGTGTAGCCCACGATTCTGTTCATCCTGTCCTCCGAATTCATGAGCAGTTTTCTCCTCCGGATCTCTGCTCGTCTCTGCGCCGCCGACAGAGAGCCTGTCTTCTCCTCGTTGGCCTCTCCGGACTCCATGTTGAAATAAATTAGCGTTAACTACAACGTATATTCACAATACATACCAAAGCTTAGCGTCGACAACACAAAAGCCTCAGATGACTGAACTGAACGGTAAACATGACCGAGCGTTGTCTGAAGACAGGACGCACAATGATGATGTCACCACCGAACATGACAAAGTGGTTTCGGCGGTTTTACAGCCCTCAACGCTGACTTGCAGGAAACAGAGGGCTTAATCTGTTTGCCACATTTGCCAGATGTAACATTATAGAACACCCAGTCATAATTAGAACTGCAACTAATGATTATTTTGATTTCCAATTAATCTAATTGTTTTCTTAAGTAATCGATCATTTAGTTTCTTAAAAAAAACACCAAGAAATGCCCACCAGTTTCCTACAGTCCTGCTTCAGTTTTAAAGAAAGCAAATGAGAGATAATGTATACAATTAGAAATAAAACAACTGCATTGCTGTGTTGGATTCACTTCATCTTGAAGTAGAATATATATGAATGAAATGCAGCCAGATTTTTAAAGGTCACATGAAAGTGAAGTTGACATTGTTTCAGTTTGATAAGGCACAATTTAATCCTTCCCTTTGGATATAAAAGCAGAATTCATAACAAACATTTTACCTGCCTTTGTTACAAATAGCAACAATTTTGATACTTACTCAGCTTTACAAAGTACCATCAGATTGTTCAAATCTAATTTTTATTGCTGAAATTTGACGAGATGTGGTCTTTTAATACAGTAATTATTTTCCAGGAAATGTGTCACTTCATAAAACTTAAGTTAAAAGTATAAGTAATAAAGTAGAAGTATAAAAGTATCACTGTCCTCAAAATTGACTTTCTGTTTTGCGCGTACTAAGATTTAAAAATATACGTGTGGTGTTGGCAGATAGGGGTGGGACAATATTGATTATTGTTATAAACATGAAAAACTGTATTGATGCATCAGTTCTTTCTCCATCTGGAACTGCTGTGGTTCACAATTTACCAGAGGCGGGACTAAGCCATTGTTTTGCAAATTAAAAGTATAAGTCTCCAGTCAAGTCCAAGTCCTAAACTTTGTGTTTCAAGTCCTAAACAAGTTATGTGCATCTTCATGCAATTTCATGCCATTTAACAGAGCAAGTTAGTTAATTTATAATATATGACAAGATAATGACAATACAATTTTAATGACATAATTTTTAATCTGTGGGGAGGATATCAAGTCATCCCAAGTCAAAAGTCAAAGTGAAGTAAAGTCATAACTTGAATTTTTTAAGGGAATCCATACTTTCCTTCTCTTGTGCACAGGTGAGGACACAAGTCATTGGGGTTAAAAGTCGAGTTGCAAGTTATGACTCGCGCCCACACCTCTGCAATTTACTCTGTACAAACACAGGCTATTTTTATTTATCAGTTTTTTTATGAAAGACAATTTTGTGCATGAAGACCAAAACATATGTCTGTTCCTAAATACATTTTTTGCTTATATAATACATAGATTACAAACTGTATGAAATCAGACCAAATCAAAAACCTTCAATTCACGCTCAATTCACTATATTGGTCCACGTTCTGTTTTGTAGTCGTCGACGTTTTCACTGAATAAACACTGTTCACCCACCAAAACACAAAACTACATTTAAAAACTCCCAAACATTTTATTCTCTTAGCGTCATTTCACCTTAATGTTTATACTAAAATCATCATCATTTCTTCACCTTTATATAATGCAGTCTTTTCAATATACAAGTATCAATAAGCATGAGTAAAAGATCACAATGGCTTTGTTATGTCTGTGTTAAAATTTCCCATATCCTATTATATTAAAATATTTCATATATAGAGTCTGTATTTGAACAGAGGTTTAATAATAAAAAGTGAGTTCCCATACAAGGCAATTATAGAATTTAATCAGATTGGGAGTCTCATAAATTATTAGATTATCAGAAAAAAAAAGAAGAAATAAACAAACAGAACAGCGATATCGTCAGAGGTGTTCAGACAGTTTCTGTGTTGAGACAGAAAAGATGACAGAGAGTTTCTGGAGAACAGATCAGACCAATGAAAACGACTTTCCACTTCCGAGTCCACACATTCAAGGCAGCAATGACGATGAGGTCGAACCACCTTCAAACACCTTTAACATTTTTGCCTTTTACAACAGTCTACGGATTTGTTCGATACACGATTATAATGACTGAGAAATAAAAAGCACACGTTCTGTCCTCCAGGTACAATAATTAAGAGTGTTGTTAGAGCTCAGGTGTTCTGTATACAGACACTCCCGGTGACACCCAATATAACAGTCTTCGAGCACAAACATACTAAACATCCTCATAAACCTCTCCTTAAGCATACATACTCGTATACGTTTGACTTGTTTTAGTAAAGACAACTGTGCTTTTTGAACAAAAACACTTCACACGTCCGTTTGCCTGGACTGTATCTGATCGATACCTCAGTAAGATAACATTGTTCTATGACAATAAACACTGATTCATTCAATCATTGACATACATTATCATCATCATTATTTCTTGCTTCTTTTTTTTTTTGCATCCAACGCATTGCTTCAGCTGGGTAAAAAGTGCCAAATAAGCATCAGAATTGATTCTCTGTCACTCTCCGTCACATAGTTTGATTTGAATGACGCTTCACGTCAGTTCAGTTCAGAAGCTTTTTCCTCTTTTCCTCAGAGAGATGGTGGACCACAGCTGGAGATGGAGCATGAGGCATTCCTTCAGTCTGCCTCCCACTGCTTTCACACACACACACACACCCCATATACATACATATGCACACACATACGCTGATGCACGTCCTCACGTCAGTGTTCCTACGTCTCCACAGTCCCACTGAGGATTATTTGGAGATTTGCTGTTGGAGGTGAAGCAGGAACTCGTAGTACGACAGGGCCGACTCCGTTCGGTCCTCGATCATGTTCTGCATAAAGGTGGCTTTCAGCTGGCTCTCATCCCTGAGTCAAATAATAAAGAGTGGGGGGAAAAAAAGTCAAGAGACGTCAGTTGTAGTTGCTCAGTTGCTCTTTCATTCAAAGTGCTGACAAAGGGAATTCAAGTTCTGTTTTATTATGAAAACCCCACACTCTCGCTACTTGATTCTTTACGGTCTTATACAGGATGTTGTCTGTTGCCCACCTGATGACATGCAGGGACGGGAAGAACGGCCTCTGATCCCTCAGCCAACCAATGAAAGCTCTGGTTCTCTGCGACTCGGCAGTGTCCAGCTCTGGGAGCAGATGCTGCGAGAGGAGAGAGTCAAGTTTTCATCATCAGTAGGGGAGGGAGGATGCAATGTGTGAAACTGCAGATACAGGTTTGAGGCAAATTGGAGGAGTGAACAATGACCACAGCAGGTGGAAACAGTGTTTTTAAGTGCGACTGCTGCAACATGAGGTTTCCTACCAGGTTATCAGGCACAGCAGCATAGTTGGGAACTCCTAGGACTTGTGTGAGGAAGTTGGGGTGGCAGTTCCGTCCGATCCACAGATACATCACCTTTTGTAATAGAATAAGATGTACATTAAATACAGTCACAAATAAATAGAACGTTTTGTAGTATTGATAGCTATCACTGTGAACACCCCTCATCACTGGGAGATAAAAACTGAAGCTTGTGCAGATGTTCTAATTCAAAGCCACACTGGCTAACTGTGCTAATTATGTAAAATGTTCCGAATAAGAAACCTCTCTTTCTTATTATGCCATTATTACAACTCGATTCACACACACTATAACCCACAGCTACAGAGAGAAGCTATATCCAAAGCATCTTTGGGGTGGACAAAAATAATTAGAGAAAATGTAGCGAATCACTAAATGAGACAGACATCGAGTGAAATCCCAAGTTGGATTTTTCCTCAGGATTCAGCCAGGCTTGAGACATCAGCTTTGCCTTTCTGTTAGCTTGTTCTGAGTGCTAAAAGCAGGGCTGAAAGCTTCGTACCGTTCCAGCATCCATGAGGAAAGCTGCCTCCCTGCTGAGCTTCTCCACAGACAGCTGCAGCAATCTGGGCTGAGGGATGGTCCGCTCGTTGATGTTCAAAGCTCCCTGAGGAGGCAGGAAACAGAAGAAAAGAGAAGATTACTCATAACAGGGAGACACTTAAAATAACTGTGGAAATATTGGGATGACTGTTCCGGTTCAGCTCAATGCCAAAAAGAAAACACCTAGACTGAATTTAGTTGAGTTTTAGCTAAAAAGAAATAGTCCTTAACAGCAAAACAATGACTCAACTTCCCTACCAAAAAAAAATGTTTTTCCACATATCTGTGTACTACGTAAAATTATAATTTTTCATTTTTACTCCAATCGTATAATCTTAATCATAAATAAATAAAACATAAATCATGTCTCTTTTGCCTCTTCTGAAACTGAAGACTTCAAGGAAACCATATCCAGGGTCACTACTTTCAGAAATCTCTCTCCAGTACGGCTGAGAAGTGCAGGCACTGAGGGGAAATCTCACCCTCCTCACCTCATCTGTCAGATCATCCATACGGTACAGAGCAGGGTGGATCATCAGCATGGTGTAGGCCAGCGGCTGGTACTTCAGCTGACACATGGCAAACACCCGGTCATCCAGCCTGGTGCTGGTGCCCGTCCTGAAGGCTTTCTGTGGGGCGCACACACACAAACACATGACACTGGATCAATAAAGGCAAACACAAGATCCTGGGAGGAGAAGCAGCTTCTTAAGTGCCAGGAAAAATGGTGAATAGTTTTATTTTAGTGTTCTGTGTTCATTAAACTATTAAATAAATCAAACATAATAAAAGCTGACCTGTTTGAGCAGGGCAAGGATGAAGAGGGGGAAGAGTCTGAGGCAGGCCGGGGCCAGCAGGCCGGGCTGCTGGATGGTCAACACAGACTGCCGGTACGCCGACAAAGAGTCAATGGCAGCATTGGTCATCGCGTCTCTGGCATCACTCAGACTGGCCGTCACCGAGCGGTCCACAGCTGGAGAGAGAGGGACACATCTGCAGTTGTCAGGAGGAGGAGTCGGTATCTCATTCTTTAAAGCCACTATGCGTAGGATTTTAACATTTCTGACATTGCTGGCCCCCAGTGGTAGAAACAAAACTGAGATAAACACATAGACCTCACCAAGTATTTGTCTCATTTTTCTGGAAACAAAAACTTAAACCATCAGAATAATTTGAGAGATGCTATAATCACATACAAATTCTACATATAATGGCACTAGGTGAGATTTAGAAAGACACAAACTAGGAAGAAACAACATTTCAATGGTGCCTCAATTCTGTTAGCTGTTACATCAATATGGTGGGATTTTGATTTTGAAAAATAAACTTGAGCATGAAAGTTTATTTTTGTCCTTGGAGTTTGACAAAATGTGATTTATGAATTTCTGATAATTTTAAGACATATGTTCTTAATAGCTGTGTAAATAGCTTTCTTTTATTTCAATGCAACTTTAAGACTTTTAGCATTATAGCAGTTTAGAACAGCTGTGGGCTATCAGTCAGAGTGAGGCACAAACAGTGGTAGTGCCATATTTTGAAGAAAGCAAAATATCAGCGTCTGTTCTCTAAGTGAATGTGAGATGAGCCAGGACAGATCTGACTGCTCGGTACGCGACGGTTGCTAAGTAACCACAGCTGTCGCCACTCATCTCCATCTGTCAGTGCTAATAACAGCGAAGTGGATGAAAACCCTGCAACGATTTAGTATGTAGCCAATCAAAAGACTATTTACTGCAACAATGAAGAATAATTTCAGAGCGATGCTTATTACAAATCCACACACACCACAAACTGATGCTTCTCTTTTGGAAGAAAATATTCATGTTGAAAACATTCTTCATCTTTCTTCATCTCCATGTAATAAAGTATCCAGAAAAGTATCACTGGCGTGTTTTTACTTTATCTTCACATTCCTGCTTAAAGTTACTTTACACAGGGACGAAAACAGCTGTAACTTGTAAACTCAAATGCAGAGTTATGACAAACATATGGTAAGAACCAGGGCTGCAAAAAATGACAAAATAAATTAAAGAATGAGTTCTGATACATGGGCAAATATTTTGCAATGCAGAATCTTTTTCATGTTAACTTGTAAAACAGTTGTGGGTAAGAAAATGAGATGCTATTGCAGTATACCCAATCTGCATAAAAGCAAATGATCTGGCTTGATATTATTATGCACAGCACCAGAAGATCTTGTTTCCCAATTTGTCGAGAATCTTGTGTACCATGGTTAAACTTTTGAAATGAACAATATTTGCATATTCATAGATTCTACATTTTTGAACGAGGGAGAAGGGGTAGATGTAATTTTAAGAATGTGCAATTAGGTAATTGAACTTCTCTGGATAATATAACATCAGATATAAATTATTATTTCAAGCAGAGTATTTTTATACATCTTAAAACATGCCTGGGGAGGATCTTCAAAAGGTGTTAGATAGTGTGGCACGTACCCATGCAAGCCAGCAGTCCAGTGATGGCCTGAACGTCGGCCCCGGCAAAGATGTCTGACAGAGAATTGACCACAGGGAGACACAAGGTGTGGACACGGATCCTCCTCTCTCCTGCAAGAGAAAACACACGTTATTTAAACAAAAGAGACAATAGCTTTGAAAAAACACCCATGGCTGTGTGTGTGCGTGTGTGTGTGTGTGTGTGTGTGTGTGTGTGTGTGTGTGTGTGTGTGTGTGTGTGTGTGTGTGTGTGTGTGTGTGTGTGTGTGTGTGTGTGTGTACCTTTGCTGGATGTGTAAAGCAGCGCGGCCTGGAAAGAGACGACTTGCATGTCGTCCAGGTTTTCCTCGATGGACATCTGAACCGCAAAGCCAGCGTCTGGGTTCACGTTGGGAAGGGACAACAGATCCGTGGAGCGCACAAAGAAGTTTCCGTGGAACGTGTGGATGGACAGACCTGCAGAGAGACGGAGAGAGACAAAATCAATCAAACTGGACAGAGAGCAACTAACTTTAACACTCGACTGCAAAAAAAATAAGCCCCAACAACAACAAAAATGCATTTGCCTGGACTCTAGGGATATTATATTTTCTTCAAAATGACTGACAGGAGCTCAGACTTTAAGGTCAAATATACATCAGGAACATTTGAATGCATTCAGGGGCTGTTGAGGCTGTATTTCTTACTGTGCTGTACTGCATCAAAATGATTTAATAATTATTTTGATAAAAACCTTCATCAACTTAAGTTATTTAAATTTATCACAGCAGCCAGCCAGTGGTATTATCTACAGGGAAGACAACACATAACCCAATCCTAATTTTTCATGGTTAAAACAATCATGATAAGATAAATAAAACATTTTAAAAAGCAGGACAGGAAACACCAAAAAGCATTTACTAATCAGAAGTGAATGAATGAAAGTTAAACATAAAAAAACTTTAAATTCTCAAAGTCACATCTGGGAATGCATTTTCAGGTCAACGCTCGACACAGACCTTTGGTGCAGCGTATCCTCATGACGGCCTCGAAGCCGATCTTCCTGGTTAAGTATCTCTTCAGATCCTTCTGGAAGCACTCCACCTGAGCGGGGTTGTGCTTGTGGTGGTAGGAGGGGTAGTAGTAAACGCTCCCTGCTGAGTATCTGGATATGCAGCCTGGCAGAGAGAGAGAAGGAACACAAGAGGAGAGATGAGGCAACGATGAGATGCTGATTGTCTTATTTTTGACTCTCTCCTCCTGTGCTTGCATCTGGTATTATGAAAAAATCATCAATCAAAAATAAAAAGAATCTGATGCCTCATGTTTCTATATCAAGCTTTTTGCCATTACAGATGATATATAAATGTGTTTTAAAACCCAGAAATTAGTTGGTATTTTTGAGCAACAGGTTCCATCACTAGATTCCCAAACATTTTCTTTCCCCAGAGTTTTTTTTTGTGGATTAATTTGGAAAATAAGGCCTGTGGTTGCCATAAGCCTAAAATACTTTTAAAGCCATCCTATGATAAACACAAATCACAACATTGTTCCATGAACTTTAAATGTAAAATGATTTTCCCCTGTTGTTTAATATGACCAAAACTTAGCAACCAGAAACTTAATTATAAAATGTCAATAACTGAATTAGCAATTATCAGGTTAAAGTATTGTGTATTGAGCACTAGACATGTAAACAAACATAAAAAGGTTCAATAAACTCTCCCTGCCTCTTTTCTTCTATCCACCCATTCAGTCCGGGACTTACCGAGCGATGCCAGGTCGCAGTACTGAGCGCTGAGCAGGAACAGGTCAACAGACACCTGCTGGCCGGAGCAGTCCAGAGCCAGCTTCTTGTAGAAGTCCGTCGCTGGGGATAAGTGCTGGATGTCCTGAAGGGAAAAAAAAAAACAAAAAAAACACACCAGACGGGACCATGAGCTCAAAATCGGAACGTAATGCGACTACAAGAAAATAGTCAAAAATCAAAAGACATTTTTCAAGATCTAATTATTGTTGAAAAGACGGATTTGTCCTTAAAACTGGCCCTGATAAAAATCAACAATTTTTCCATTACTTCACACAACTAAGGTTGACTGATGCATGCTAAGTCAGAGCGTTTTCATGACACAAACTCATTCAGATTGCCTTGTTGAAGGTGTTGTTTTTCAGTGCAGTTAAAAGGCTGGCTTCAATTGACATGAAAGTGTGAAACAAGCAGCCAAAACAACGATATTGTGTGTTGTAATACTCTTTTACTCCCTGACTTTCCAGGATAATTCTGACAGTCCTTGTCTGATATAGTCCTCAAAATTCAGTAAGAGAGTGATGGCTAATGATTTAACTGTCATAAGTAAAACCCTACAAGTTATTTCTCTGATCATCTTTCTATCTTTGACACATTTTAACTGAAACTTAAAAACCCCTTGAGCCGGTCTCCGTCTTCGGGGTTTTAGAGTAACAGATTTGAGGCATTTATAAAAAGGTATTGTTCACAACCGTGTGTAAAAACCAACAAACCAACAACATAGGTGAACAAAAAACAAGCCTGTATTATTTATTCTTCTTCTTTGATTCTATATTTTTCTATTTTATTTATTGCAATTATTCTGTCAGGAACATACATGGTGAATGTTGTCTAAATTGGCATGATACTACTATAATGAGCATTGTCAACGTTACAGGTTTTCAAGTAACATAATGCTGCTGTAGGGTATTCAGCTCTCTAATCCTACTGTATGATGTCCAACACGCTTCTCACTGATGTCCTGGAGAAGCTTCATCATCAGAGCTTTTACCTTGGCAGATGCCCGTTGGTTGGGGTCCTCTCTGGACTGGAGCGTCCCCACACCGAGGTTAGGCAGCTGGGTCTGAAAGACAGACATGCGCCCTCCGGTGGGCGACAGCAGCTTGAAGGCCGCTTGCAGAGCTGAACCCAGGGCAGACTGGGTCTCCATGGTCTTTTCAAATAAATTTGGCAGGCTCTTCAGTAGATCCTGCACAAGCTGAAAAACAAATATATATGGAGAGAGTCTTATTCTTGTGACCCATTATTGATCCCTGAGAGAAACCTTCTCATTTCATCTTTCTTCTATCTGGGTGATTTAAGTTTTCTATCAGTCAGCAGTGAGTTCACTATACAGTAGTTATTCAAGTTAATTCCTACACAGTGTAAAGAAATGAAAAACACATGACTATAACTAAGCTTAAAACCCATAAATATGACAATATTAGGTTTTGGATTGTTATTCATGTAATATTTAGGTTCACAGCATAGCTTTAATCAGGGTAAGTTTTCTTACCTCTTTGCATTCATTGAGGTTTACTAGAAGGCTGTCTGGTGTTGGTAAAAAGATATCTGGGGAGCACAAAAGTTATTATTCAAACAAATATAATACAGTCACTCTAGTCATACACACACTGATATTATAATAGTGAAGAACATAAAACAGAGCCATTGTTTGTGGTGCAGCTAACTTGACATCAATAATTAAATACATCAGAAAAATTAGATGTCATTTTAATTTTTCCTTGATATCTTTAACATTTAAAAAATTGAATCCAAGCTGAATTTTTTAGATATTTCACAGAAGTTTCACCTAAAGCAGAAGTCAACGGTCCCCAAAAACTGCTATCACCACCCTCATGTTTACTGAACCAGGCAATCTGTGATCTCTTGATATCTTAAATATTTAGTAGTTCTAAATTCCTGCAGTAAGTTTGCACACAGCTGGTGTCAAGTTGCTGCAATAACGAGCATGTGGCCTTTGCAGACAGCTGCGTCTCACCTTCGATGTCAGACACGATGAGCATCTGAGGCTGGGAAAGTCCCTCCTGGAGGTTGTAGAAGTGGATGGTGCTGTCAAAGGTGATGAAGCCTACCTTTGTCCGCGAGTCTCCAGGAAGCCTAGGACACAGACACACACGCACACTTAACTAAAGCTAGCACTAAGATAGAACAGATTACCTACTCTCATCTATATTTATAAAGCCCTGTTTCAATGTTGCAGTATTAAGTTATGATACTTCTGTTGAATTATATAATTAAACAACTATTTGCCTATATTTCGCCACTTTCTGGACGAAATATTTACATAGTGGCCCACTGCTGAATGAATACCAGGAAACATCAACTTCTATTAAGCAAATTAATTTATAAACAATAAAATACCTTCATAAAAAAAAAGTATATTAGGGACTCATAAAAGTATGTCGGTTTATCTACAAACTGTTTTATCTGTCAAACAAATAAACTGAATTTGTGTACCGGCCTTCTCTACAATTTAAAAGCAAAACAAAAAAAAGGCCCTGCTGACTTCTCAACATCTCTAATAATTGGAAATGTAATGTTGTACATACGCATTGATGTTGTCCAGCAGTGACTGGCAGAACACATTCAGGTAGCCTGTCTCCACTGCATTGTGGGATACGTCAAGAACGAAGAGGTAAACAGCAGGCTGTGGTGGTCTCAGCTGGGTAAATCACGGCAAACACATGTAACTTAACTCAAGGTCAATAAAGACACACAATCACAATCACACACACAGATTTTTGTACAATTTGAACACATATTACAATTACATGCATTACGTAATTGTCTAATTTAGTTTTTTCAAAAAAAAAATGCCCTGGCACTAATATTTATATGGAAATTAGCTATTCATTTACAATAAATTGAGCATGCAGATAACTGTTCAGATCCTAAACAGGACCAATGTCAATAAAGCTGCTGAAACTTACCATGTATTCTGAAGGAGCAATGAATTCGATGGTGGCGTTCTGGACCTCGGGTCTTTTGTGCGGCTCTCCGTACGATCTGCTGACTGGGTTGTACATAAACTCCTCTGGAACTACACACAGACAGTCACACACACACACACACGCACACACACCATCTAGTGAGGTTAAACTATTAAATAGTGAGCTATGTACTTTGTGTGTAATTCAATCCTCAAATGAGTGTGAAGTAAAAGTAAAGACAAAAATATTTATCTATCTAAAACAAGGTAAAAACAATAAATTAGAAGCAAAAGAATTAACCAAGATTTTTTGGAGGGATTATTTTAAATAGACTTGAATTCACCAAAAGAAAACAGCTGTGTACATCTTCATTTGCAGCTTCTAGTCCTCCTGGAATAATTCAAACACAAGTTTCTCCTCTTACAGTGGACCTATCTACCCTGAAACTCAAATGTCGGGTTCAGGGCAGCTTCTCTGGTGTTAATACAGTTAAAAACAAAAAGAAATAAAATACCTGAGTTTGTTCACACTCGTTTTTTTCTTAGCTAATTGTGCTAAGGCGAGATTATGAGATGATCATATCTCTTTCATCACACCTCCCGCCCTTCTTACCATCATTGACCCGATAGCACAGGTTGCACTTCCACCTCCTCTGGTCCAGGAAAGTGACGAAGGGGTTGATGTAGGTTCTGCAGGACCGACACCGGACGATGGTGCTGGATGTCACCACAGGAAGTTGCTGCAAGGAAAACCACAGAACAAAACCAGGCCCTGTGTGAGAAGTGCCTCCAGGCAAACTCATTTTCTTGTTTGGAGCTAGTCGTAACTGGAATTTCAATAAAAGACTTTGTTGTTGCTGTCCAAGTTGTGCAACATCTCTGTCGTCTGTGTCCTCAATTAACACAGGAACAAACACAAATTAGTACTGACAGATTTTGCCCACAGGTGTATTTAGTCAAACCCCATTCTGGAAAAAAAAGTGCTAACAGGATTCTCAATGTTTAATCAGTAAAAGTCGGATATAGTTGTTTTATCTAAATCTAAAGAGTTCTGTTGAGCACACATACTAATAATTTTTCCTGGCACCATTTTCCTTTACATTAATGCAATAAAACAAAAACAAATTAACATCTACATTACATTATCTGAAGTCTTTCTCATGCTCAAACCAGTAAGGAGCCTGGTTAAGGTTTCCCCATGGTGAACACAACTACATTTCCCCCTGGTTTCCCCAGGGAGAAATGTAGTTGTGTTCACCATGTTTCTCTTAATCCCTTACCCCAACTTAGTTAACCAGGTTTCACGTTTACATGACATACGGAAGAAATACGGTTATTATAGAGAGCTGACAATAACAAGGCTATTTAAGTGAATGTAAATGCACTGACTTATGTGTGTACACATTAAATATTGAACTGAGGTGTTACCGAGAGGTCTTTGAAGGGGTGGAGCAGCAGGCCCATCGGCATCTTGGCTTTATTTAGCAGAGACTGGGTCTGAGGGATGCTGGTTAGCGTACAACGAAAAACCCTGGAGAGACACACAAACACAGAAGTTCAGAGTACTTGAACGGCATACAGAGATCACGTTGTCCCCAGTATTTCACATTTACCAGGACAGCATGGACAGGACAGCGACTGAGTTAAGTGAATGGATGAACTTGTAAACGATCGTCTGGGGGTTTAATCTACATCAGATGAAAATTCCCATTTGCCATAATTTAAACATTTTGTCCAGGAACAACATAACCGGGGAACATATGCAGGGACAAATTCATGCTTATGCTAATCTACTGTAAAATGTGTACAGTTGCACAGATGGCAACCAAACCACAGCTAACATTTGGTTCTTCACTGTGTCCCACTTTGGGTGCAATTTTCTTGACATGACAGTAACATCTGTTTTAAAGGATAATAACATAATCAAATGAAAGACAATAAATATAGACACATGCTGTCAATAGTAGTCCACCATGGCTTACTCTGGGTGGCAGTTAATCTTCTGCAGGTCCTGCGGGAGGCAGGGTGTCGGGGCAGGGATCGGGCTTGGTGGCAGCAGGTTCCTCTCCTGCAACAGGTTGACCACTCTCAGGGCCTCTGGGGTGCTGGACTGGAGGCTCATTGCTGCCAGGGATGGGCTCAGCTGGGCTGGCCCTGGGCCACCAGGTGGCTGAGAGATGGGAAAACAACAAGCTATTCAGTTGATCTATTTGCCAAAAACTTACGACAGCCAAATCATTTAGCAAGGATGGCCACCAATGCTTTGATCGACTGGTATAGATATCTGCTGATATTCACTGCCTCCAAACCTGACCACTTTAAAGCCAAAAGATCACAAGGATTTAAAGTTATTTGCTGGCATTAACTTAAAGAAATTTGTTTAGGTGTTTTAGTTCGATAAACAATGAAAGTATATCACATAACAAATAAAGCAAACTGTGTGTAGGTTCTGTGATACTATTAAATTAACAGCTCCTCGTTTTGCTTCTACAAATGCACAGCAGTTATATCTCAATGACAAGTTAGCATTTCCATATAGCTTAGACGGGCAGAAGGGATTTGCATTTGTACTAGGTGAAAAGCAAATGCATAACAGAAATGGCAGAGCACATTAACAACAAGCAAACAAACAGTATATGTAAAATGCTCTAACAGTACTCAGTCAGCGCATGGCTGTGAATTCCCTCTCACCTGCTGGTATGGCTGAGTTGCTTGAGTGTAAGGCTGCGTGGCGGCCTGAATCGCAGGGTGCATGGAGGAGGTGGCGTTGTGGGGAGCCGAGGTGTTCTGGTACCCCGGGGGGAGGGAGGGGTAGTGGCCCAAGTGCCGACCAGGTGGTCCGGGTTGGGGCAGGCCAGCTGTGGAAGAAAAGGGAACAGAAATGAGTACAGTTTACATGAAAATTTGAAAAAGTGAAGCCCTTTAAATAATAAGACTGGCCTCATTCTATATTTTTCTTGCTGTTAACAAATCCAATGAAAAGACCAAACCCAACAATGAATTAGTCCATCTCTCCACACTTTCTAACTTCCCTGCTTTGTCTGTGGCACTGTGCCTCAAGCCTCTAATGAAGACGTAATTATTTAAAAACAAGTCAACTATATAGTTTTACTTTTTTTTTAAAGACTGGGCAGCTGGGCACTGTGGTTTTTAGCAAACGTTGAAACAGGAGTAAATGGTGCATTTGGTGGGGGACTATTTTCAGCTGCAGATTAATACACATTTGGTGGCTGATGAGTATTACAGCAGTACAACAGTGTATGTGGGATTGATTCAAAAGAAAACAACAGTGGCGGTGTTTCATGGTAATGAAGGAATATGTCACCCAGAGCAACAGTGTGGCTCAATAATGTGTTTTTAATAGTTTGTGGCTCTATGGCACAGAGGAATAAGATCTATCAGGCTTTGGCTACACAGAGAATAGTTCATTGTTGGTTTTGGACTTTTCTTGGGATTTGTTGATATGAAAAGTATGGAATATTCACAGACTTATCCTTTAAACCTAAGAAAATTAGAGACGTGTAATTGGTTACAACACGACAAAACTGACAGTCATTGATGGGCTTTGTGGGAGCTTTACTCCTGTGACATTGTGTATTTAGTCATTAGTGCAACAGGCCATAATTTGTAAGTGTTAAAAGTGTACTGAAGAAGGGATTTACTATTAAAAAGGTTGTGAAATAAAATGAACTTTTTTAAAAACGCTTTACCTCCTCCAAAAACTGTGATGTGAATTGAAAGAGGACCATATGCCCATTTACTGCAAGTGTGTAGCTGCAATGAAACCTTACTTGGTAAACCTAGACTGTACATGTGGTTGGTGTGAAAAGAATCCGATATGTGGCAGAAAATGGCCTTACCCATTTTGTTGTCAACGTGATTATAGCTGTTTGGTGCTTGTGGGCCATTGCCAGCCACAGTTCCTGTTTCAAAACAAACACAGATGTGATGTGAATAGTTTTAGTGACACTTTTCACCATTTCTATCCCAGTGTGCTAACCACAGGCGATGGATAAGGAATGATCTGATCGACAGTAAAAGACACATATAAGATGGAGACAAAGGAGTACTGAGGCAAAACAACAATACTAATGATGACACTGATGATGGGAATTGATGTATGGTGTTTTAAAGAAATATTTGAGGTCACATGGGTGAAATGATGAGAATGGATGACAGAGAGAGGCGAACAAACTACTAACAGGAAACCTGTTACCAGGGATGCACTGACACTAAAAAAAGCACTGGGCTAAAGCAGCACTAACACCCAGATAAATAAGCACAAGTTATAGAGATCAAAGCAAAGCATCTTCACCAATATATATGAACTTCTTTTCTTATTTTCTGCATTGCTCTCTAAAAGTAACAGATTGGAGCTCGCTGGTATCAGCTGATTCTGCACAGCTTCATATTTGGTATCAATTTAAGGGATGAAAAATAAAGTGTGCATCCCTAGATACAATGAACAACAGCACTGAGAGGACAGGATAGGCATCACAGCACTGACACAACATCTAACGGCTACTGACAGATTCAGCCACACCTGGACATTCAATATCCCCCTCCTGGCAGTCGGGCTCAGTGGGGGACAGAGTGCTGTTAGCAGCCCTCCCACACTGAGCTGGCATGTAGAGGAAGGAGGGGAGGAAGGGAAACAACGGAAGGTGATCAGAACAAAAATGGCTGGCTTATAAAAGGACATACAGTTACAGACCCAAAGTGATACAATATCATGAGCATCACAATCGGCACAGACCCACAAAATGTTTATACTTCAAAACGTCCCATTAACACCACACTATACTTGCTTAATTTGTGGGAGAAATGTTGTGCTGCACAGGCTTTGACCTTCAACGTTTCCACAAGCTTGCTAACCTAGTTAAAATATACCTACTATCTGACCATCTGCAATCGGTCTGAAATACTAACTTTACTTAGGTGACTGGTCATGTTGTCTCGTGGAGAACCGGCCCCATTTCCTTTTTTTTTTTTTTGTTCAGCACAGTTGATTCAAACACTTTCAAAATAAATTGCTAGTCTTGGCCTGCTGAGATCATACTAGGCACCTTTAAGACCACTCAAAATAAATCAGACAACGTAAAATGTAAATAAATATAGAAAGTGATGCAGCAAGTATAAAGAAATTTGGATGTGGCACTCATTATTGTTGCTGCATTTATAGGTTGCACAAAAGTGAAATTTATTGATTTGAAAAAAAAACAACAACTTACCATCTGCCTTGGGGGGTGGAGGTGTGGCATTGGCCATTGGGAGTCCAGTGGGAGGCGGTGTTGGTTTCATGGTTGGTGGTGGGCCTGTAGGTGGGGGGCCATAGGGAGCTCTGCTTGGTTGGTATGTGTTGTGGGGAGCCATGGGGTTCATTGGTGGAGGTGCAGTGCCTGGTGAAAAACAGCAACAGTGGTTCTTCTTGGGGCTGCAACTACTGATTATTTTCTAATCTTTTGATTTTTCTTTCTGATAATTAAAATAATTAAATAAAAGAAATGTGACAAAATAGTGAGCACTGCTCATCACAATTACCCAGAGATAAAAAGCAGCAAATCCTCAAATTTCAAAAGCAGGAACTATTTAGAATTTTTGTTTGATAAATGATTTTTCACCAACACCCTACATCATCTTGGCTGAAACCGCATTGTCAGTGAGGCAATTTAGGCAGAGTTATGATCATATCATATATCATGTAGAAGAGATGTGAGGCATCACTGATGTGTAACATTATGAGCTCTGACTAGAGGCGACAACAGCTGTTGGCACTACTTCTGATCCAGAGCCAGCTAATGTCAGAACAGTGACAGAGACATGCCCATCTCTACTGACAAACCAGCCAAATATGTGTGTCAAATAAACTCCTTGATTAACTTATTGATTAACAAACGCTAGACACTTTTACAAGATAAAACAAAACCATTTTTATGAATGCCATGAACAATTGGTCAGGTTGACTATTCTTACAGCAGTGACAGAAAATAGTAAGTGCCAGTTATAATGACAAATGATTATCTATCTATAAGGAAGAATCTATAATTTCAGGGACACAAGGTGGTTAAGAGTGTAAAGACTTTTTTAGATTAGAGATTAGACTTAGATGAAGTTGCATTATACTGACTACAATGATAATCCTCTTTACTACACATTGTGCAAGGTACTTTTTTTGCATTTTATATCAGCACTGTGGCATGTTACATTTATTCTTTTTTACTAACAAAATACTGTGTGACTACTGGAGACTAAACCCTATTCAACTGCACTATGAAACTTTCAGCAGCTCAATAGAGCCAAAAAACTGTTTGACAGATTATTGTGGCTGGTGGATAAATGGGTGACATTTTGGAATTGCTTGTGACATGTGTGACATTTAAAAGCAAGAAAGCAGTCAACTGATTACACATCTCCACAAAGACCTAATAATCTCTCCAGTTAGCTACTACTTTCACTGTCACCATTGTACTGGGACGATATGCCCTGAAGGTGCTGCTTGGGGAAAGGTCACCAAGATCAAGCAGACTCTTCTTGTTGGGGGTTTGAATGTGAGCAGCAATTTTCAAGCCAATCTGACTATAAGATTAAGAGATATGCTGGTAACGGACAGACTGAGGCAATCATGTGACCTCTGCTTCTATGCAGAAGTACTGCACTAAAGATAGCTTTTTAAAAAAAATCAAGGTTAATTTACAAAATGGTATGACAAATCATTCAGACACTGTGGCTGCAGATTACACAACCAACTCCTATCACACTCATATCACTTAAGAGAGCCAAATCCTCCAGAGAAAATGTTAATGACTAGTTGTCATAAATAGTTACTGAGATTCTCTATTTATTAGTATTTTCTTTTTGACTCTGTGAGCTAAATACTTCTCAAACTCTCCGAGCAAGAAATTAAACTACTAGTAGAATCTACCAAAATGTTATAAATGCCTAGAAGATATGTTTGTGTGCATTCTGATCCTATCACCAGTAATCCACCGGCAACCATTTCAGCAATACAACCTGCACCAGAATTAAAATTTGGATTTGTCCTAAAAGCCACGTCATACTGCTACTTAAAAATCACATTGGAAACAATAAAGTTCCTATTTGAACTTTGTACCAATGCAGAGTAAATGAGGCTCTGTGACTGGGAGGGAGCCAGAGGCAGCAGTCAGCCAACGGGTTCAATGTAGGAGCAGAGGGCAATGTCCAGCTCCAACATATCAGCATTCTAGAGATGCATATCTGCAGCACGTCAGTGAAATAAGACAACGTAGGGGGAAAAGAGACAAGACACAGTAATTGTGCTATAGATAAGTTATTGGAAGGGGACAGTGGTGGATATCTTAAAAAACACAGTGTATGGTTTGTTTGTTTTTTAAATCCAGTGATTAAGTGATCAGGACCATAGAAATAATTGGCTAAAGTTCACTGACCTGATTTTATTGGAACTTGAAAGGATGATTCATCTTTTTATTGATTTGACCCAAGGAGTTCCTGCATCATTAGCGTCTCATTTGCTCCTTCATTTGAAAATAAAATTGTATTGTGCATCTGAATGGTTCAGTTTGAACTTCAGTGGAGCCTTTGTGTTCCTACCTGGCTGGGTGTATCCGTGCAGAGAGGTGGGGGGCATCCCTAGGCCTGGGGGCTGGGTGGCACTGTGGGACACATGGGCTGGTGGTGCAGAGCTGTAAGCTGCTGCCAATGGTGGTGGTGGCGCTGTCGAGCTTGCAGCAGGGTTCACATGATTAGCCATGGGGCCGCGGGGAGGTATGGTCATGGAAGTCGGTGGCCCCATTGGTGGGGGAGCTGTGTTGTACTGCCATGCTGGAGCCATGGGCTGCGGCTGCTGGGGGTTTGGGTAGTAGCTACTTGAAGACACAGCAGGAGGGGGAGGTGTAGCCTGTGCAGGGGGCAGCCTAGGACCAGGGCTGGGGCTGGCAGACTGAGGAGGGGTATGGGATGGAGGACCTCCCATTGGAGGCCTGGTCAACAGTGGATGGCCTGGAGGAGCTGGGTAGGAAGTGAGTGGTGGACCAGGCTGGTAGGAGCTGACTGGGGGAACAGGTTGGTATGGCCCAGAGGGGTAGAGTCCAGGGCCGGGGGGTGGGGGAGCTTTGGCCTGCATTGGATTGTAGGTTGGTTGGTGAGTCATGCCATAGCTGACCCCTGGCAGCTGCTGCAGGCCAACCGGGTTCTGTGACGGACCTGGAGCGAAGAGAAAGAAAAATACAGGCATGTTAGAGAATCTAGGTCAAAAACAACAGGCCTATTTTTCTTTAGTTATTACATACTTCTAGTACCCAAAACAACACAAATCCAGCCATCAAAATTATACTAAAGCCCTTTCAGACATGCACTTCACTTCTCTAGATAGCTCTCATTCTTGACCAGAGCCATTATGGAGCGCTTCGGTAAGGTAGCCTTGCGTTCACAACCTCAAAAAGCTATTAGCTTCCCAGACAGATGAAGCCAGCAATGTTACAGATTCCATGTCTGAAAAAGGGCTTTTGTTTGTGATTTGAGCGTCTTTTAATTAAAGCAAATCCTTGGGTTTAAGTGTGAAGCACACAGTTCAAAAAGGTTTATGAAAAACAGATGGCACAGTACTGGTAGTGACGACAGCAAGTGAAAACCACTCAGATCCACCTAATGACCAATGAACTGACAGCCCAGGGTCTAATCTCTTTACCTGGATTTAATTCGCCATGATCTGTGCTCAGTGACAGTGAGCGTGGGGCTCTGAGCCAAGTCTGACCTTACTCGACTGAACACAGTAGCAGTAAAACACTAGCACAATTAAGAATACTTTGATTGTATATTGTCAAATACCAGACTAAAATGCATTTCTCAATTTCCTGAATGCCAAATATCAAAGTGAGGTTTCACTCTTTTTGAAACAGTAGATAATGCAAGATCTTGCCAACAGCAAAAAACAGATCTTAAATACTTATCTACTAGTCAGTAGAAAAAAAGAAATAACTAAATGGGTCAGAGTGGCAATTCATATCAATTAATGTGTTTCTTAAATAAAAATCTAATAATGAACAGGCAACAGTATTTAAATTGCAGAAGGCACATAATCCACCTCAAATCTTTGTCCTTCCTGAGAGCAGGGAAAACTAAAGCTCCTAGTCAGTTATAGCTCATGTCCAATCAGAAAGAGCCTGATGTGGAATCAGACCTCTCAGCCAATCACAAATCAACCCATTGAGAGGGAAAACATACAAGGTTAGTTTAAAGATCAGCAAATACAAATGCCTGTAAATCCAGAACTGAGGGAGTAAATAAGCATAACACCGGTTAAAGAGAAACAAAGGACCTTTAAAGACCATTTTATTACTATTGTCATTTATAATGACACTGATTGAGTGCAAGGTTTGGAATGGTGAGCATTTGGTTAATTTATGTCTTCAAATAACAGCTGAGAAATTTAACTCCAACCCTGTGACTGATCATTCCTGTTCAAATACAAGAGCTTTCCAAGGGGAAGTGAGATAATGCAATTATTACCATAATTCTAATCATGTACTGCCAGTAAAGCTGTCTTCTACTAACTGTTAAATAACTATCAAAAATGGCCTCAGGTTATAGCAGGGCAGTGCAAACTGACATCTTTAACCTTGCTGGTGAGAACTAGTAAGGCAACTAAGGAAGCTGTTAGTGCTGTAGTCTTTGGTCCACGCCCAGCCCATTATAATCATTGGCCTCACTGAACTGAGAATATGCAAAAAATATATAAATCAGTCACGAGACGAGTGTGAGTTTATGTGAACTTTACAGTAGGTAGGTTCACTACAGTTACCTTCAGTGTTTATACATGAAGTTCATGGCCATAATATGTTATTACTGTATGCACATCACTTGTGGAAACATTTTGGTGTAGCAATATATGACACACTAATCACTTTTTTTTCCAGAATGATTGATTACAATGATACTTAATAATCCAATTTGAATTGTTCATTCACATTACAGATATGCCATAGTAATTAATTTACACGCATTGTTCTGAAAACTCATCCCATCCAGCTTTAGTGACATTGCTTTTATGGTTTGTTTCTATTGTCAGTAACACATTGTTTTCAGATTGGTCAGAGCTCAAAGAACAGAGCTGGATTAACATCCTTTAGGGACCCCTCTGAATCAAGGAAGATAGAAATAAGATAAGTGGGAATGATGAACAATTAGAGGTTCAGACCCACGTTTATCTACATCTTTAGAAGACCACAGAGGCATTATAAACTCGAGCTGCAGTTGCTTCATCTGCACAGTACAAAAGAGCTCCTACACATGCATGAATGAGAAAAGCTACTTAAGGCTGCACACCATCACACGTCTGTCACTTAGTGTGTTTAGATTGTTCCCCAGCGTTCATGGGAATCCAATAGAAATGTGAGTAATCTCAAACTCAAAGTATGTAATTGGTTGAGCCTGGAGAAAGCTCTGCAGTAACCTATCCTATCTGGATCATCCCCAATGTGCCACATGTACAGTAAAACGTAGAACGCAAACATGCTAAAAATCAGTATTGTACAACAGTGAGGGAACTAATAAAACTGCAGATGGGATTAATCACTGGCAATGAAACTACACAGATAAACCGTAAGGAGACAAATGCGAAAAGACAGGTCAAAGCTCGTTAGATGTTTTAATATGACAGGAAAAGTTCTGGTTAACCGAGGAGCTTGACAGGAGAAGAACAAGTGCTAAATCGACGGTGTGATCACATCATCACCGTTATGTTTACTGGGAAAAGATGGGACAACCCAACGCCTGTCTAAAAAGTTGTGATTCCTGTTGACCCTTCGGTTTGTCAACCTGTTGTTTTGCCACCTCGACAAACCAAAAGGTAGTAAACACTGGCTGAATGTAGTTAGCAAACAGATATAGTAAGCGTACTGTAACGATGGCAACTATTTTTGCCATCGTAAGTCGGTAAGGTAACACAGGTCAAGATTAACCGTAGTTATCCCGGCGTAACTATATCTGACAGCTCGCTCTTGTTTGGCTACCTTAAGGTACAGCATTACTAAGCAAGCCAGTTAGCTAGCTAACAGTTAGCAAATAGCCACAGGGACAAGATTCAAGAACTGCCGCTAATGTTAGCTTGTTACTTGGGTTAAGCGAGTTTGCTAATGTTAGCTACTTTGCCTTGAACTGACTTTACTTACATTTGAATGTTACTCACCATTCGCATATGCCTGTCCTGTCCCTGTCCCATTCTGAGAGTTGAACCCCGCAGTTGACATCTTGAAATAGACACCAGGGTCTAATTTAGAGGTGCTTGGTTGGCGAATAGCTAGCTGCGTCTTTAGCTAGTTAACTAGCTGACAGTCGCGGGGTAACGTTTAAACCTGTGGCTCTGACGATGTGGCGCTTAGTCAAAGCGGCGTCTACGGCGACGTCTCCTAATTTCTTAAAAAGTTAATTAGCTGACTTGGTGGCGATCACAGGGCCATGGCTATTACCGAAACCCCGTTCAACTACCTACGGGTGAGTAACGATAGGCCTTGTCAGAGTAATCGTGTGAGACACTTCTCCTCTTTCACCGGAAGTTGGGATCACCCAGCAGGATCGACGTAAAAATCGTCGGGCATGCGCAGTATGTACACGTGGCATTTCCTCCTGTGCTCTGGATTTTCCAGTGTACTAGAAACAAGACGAGAGAGTACAATTTCCGACATGATGTACAAGCACTGTCTTTTTTTAAGCATTTGCTCATTTAATTAAATGTGACATTTCATATAAATTTCCAACAATAACCAGAGTAATTGCCACATATAGAAAAGTGATATTTAAGTGCCTAACAAGATGATTTTCACGACTTCACAGGCTGGATAGCAAATACTATAATGTAACAAACTGGGAACCATCGTTTTGTGGTCGATCGTTTTGTTCGATATGTAAACCAGTCACAGTTAACTTGATAAAATATTGTATAAAAATTCCAGTGAAATATGTGTGTGGAAAGTGTAAAATACGAAGAACACTAGATCCTCGGTTTATTTCAGTTCTCCTGCCGGAAAGATGATTGTGAAACATAAACAGGAAGCGGCTGGGTAGAGTTTGGGGAGTTGTTGGACAGCCATTGCAGTGTCGTGGCTCAGTAACAAAACACGAAAAAGGAGAGGAAGACCTGGCATTTCGCAGGCTCTCTTTTTTCCACCAGGAGACTAAATTACATGACTATAAGAGCGAATATATTCTGTAAATTAATCTACACCTAAACAACGGGTAAGTTTTTTGATACATTTTCTCAACAATGATCAGAAAAGAGTCTTATGTGACCGTTCGGCATCTCGGCTAGCAAATCACCCCGGCTCCTAACGATGCTACATTAGCATTGCTAACACCAAGTTGGCTAACTCGCTAATCAAAGAGCCTCGAGTTGGATTTAAACTGAATTTGATTCGCTGTTATATTTATTTTAACATTAAATGTTATTATTGGAAGGAAATATTCGCACTATTACAAGTCTCCGGTGTTGTTAGTACATCGGTGAAGTGTTTCTCTAGCTAACTACTGATTAGCTAACGTAGCCAGTAACCCTTCGATGCAACGTCGTCTCTAAGAGAATATGACACGTAGCTAGTGGCTTCGTGCTAGCTGCAGCCTACTAGCCGGCCTCACCTAAGCTTTATGAAATTACACTTAATGTATATGTGTAACTTTGATATGACTCGTTGTTGTTCTGATATTTAGGCCTTTTGTAGTTTTTTTTGCCAATGCGGAACCTGTCGGAGACCAATCATCCCAATCATCCATGTAATGTTAGCCGTTAAGGTAAAGGTTAGCTAACTTCGCTGCTACGATTACAGTGGTTGTGAGAGCTGGACTTGTTTGACAGCCGAGTCAAACCGCACTCCGTGTCTTTTACTAAATTATGGATTCACAATTCTCTCAGGACATCTATGTTGATTCACAACACCTGCGTGAAATCCTACAGTAGATGGGAATTGTTAGAGACCGTACCTCGTCCTACTATTACTGATCTTAATTTGTGAACTGAACACATTTCTAAAATATCACTGATATGTTTGCATAAGTAACCTATTTTCAAGTCTTCCTTATTATCTGAGTGTGAGGAATCATTTCCAGTTGTTTCTCAGATATTGAAAAATTAGTTCAGAGTGTTAATATTGATAAGGGAAAACTGTCAAAATGGGTAGCTTGGCGATTTTGAGTAAGTACACTCATATACAGTCATAAACAATCCTGTGTTGAAAGTGTTAACTTTAAGTAACAGTCATCAACTCATCTGATAGATTTAATTCATAGCACATGTCTAATCGATTATGAGTTTAGCTCTGAGGGTATTTCTAGCAAAATTCTTCCTGTGCACCTTAAATGATCTTTACTTGGCAACCAACAATTTTTGTCACTTCTTTTATTTCTGTCACTTTAATGTGGTTTGTCTTGCTTGTTGATACATTTGCACAATCAAACCTTGCAAACAAATACACCAGATCCCTCGAAACAAGTTAAGGCTGCTGCCATCAGTCAAACCTTTTCACTGCCACATGCTTTTTTTGTTTGCTTAATTTTTTAAACTCGTGTATATATTAGTCTCATAAGAGCCTATATTTGCCTGTGGTTGTTGTCAGTAACTGTCAAACTGTTTCACATTCACAGCTGCATCACAGCACACGTGGGAGCATCAATCTCTACTCTGTAATGCCAGCCCACAGTGTTGTAGCAGCCAGTGGGGGCAGGCATGGGAGCATATGGGGCTGGAGTGTAGCAGCAGCTGACGTGTAGTTCAGCTGTATTTGCGTGGTCTTGAACTTTGGCTACCTTATACTTTAGCCCTGGAGTTGTTTGCATGTTACGTAACCAGGGCAAGAGGTCAGAACCAGCTTACCTTGTTCTGATGCCTCTGTAACTGTCACAGAGAAAAGTCTAGAGTGTGTGTGTCTTAATTTAGCTAACATCATGGATTCATGGGGGGGGGGCTTGATGTAAGTAAAAGCTTCTCTTTTGGTTTTTGTTTCAGGCCCCTGTTCTCAGATTTTCATGACCATGACACTTGCTGAAACATTTGATCACGTCACTTAAAAGACGGGGGAAAAAGAAGCTTGTGTGAACTCGAATAAAAAATGAACAAAACTATAGAGTTTTTCTTACGCAGAAGCAACAAGCTGTTGCATGTAGTCAGTCAGAACTGTTGATTTCACACAGTTACAGCAGGTCCTCCTGTCTCAGATCCATTTTGTTTTGATTGAAATACAATCTGGCTAGCTTGTTGTGAGAGGCTAAGACTAGGCTTCGCTTCCAAGGCCCTTGTAGATAGGTTGTGTTGAAAAAAACACTTATGTTGCCTGTTAAGGAGCTGTTAGATGGTATGTGATCAGTGCTCTGTATCTCCTGTCCTGCTGTCCAAAGACTCTTACTGGAACAAGCTTATCATTGGCTGTTGAAAGCCAGTCATTGTTCTTATCACCAGTTGACAATATCTATCTGATAGGTTGAGGCAGGCTGCATATTCATAGAGCTGTGAGCCGTCACTTGTTTGAGGTTTGTGGTGAGCAATGCCGATTGGTTCCTATTGATCTTACTGTCTGTCTCCTGTTGTCTGATACTCTGTGATTTCATGTACTTTCCCCTGTAGGCTCTAGGCATGTAATAAATATGAATATTAAGCCATAATTTAGTCCAACAATGTGCCACTGAAAAAAAGTACTGTCAAATTTAGATCTGGATATTATTTAGTGAATGACAGTTACTGTTGAAATTGCAGCATTAGGACACTATCCTCATCCGTAGGATAAAAAGTAATTAACCAAATATGTACAGGAATTTGCCAATTTATCTTCATATTAACTCTCTTCCCAAGATTTTGAATCTCATTATTATATATTACATGATAAGTTATAACTTCCAGCTTTCCCTACCATCCAGCGTTTTGAGCATGTGAACTGTGGAGCCTAATGAAAACATTAACCGCCTGCAGTTTTAAGTGAAGATTTCCACAAAGATTTTACAGGTGTGCCATGCCAGTTATTGTGACGACTCTTTCCCCTTCAGTATTCTGTTCATGCTGGGGATGAAGCACACCGTCTTAATGCAGCTGTCCAAATCCCCTCCAAAGTTTTCTTTTACAACAGTTTAATGCTGACACTCGTTTCTCGATGCTTACTATACAGTATATAGGTAAAACCTTTGTCCATGGGTAGGAACAGAGACTCTGTGGATAACGGCAGTAACAACCTACATACAAAAATAAATAAGACTGAAGTGATTGATAAATATTCAGTGGGAAATTGAGGGAAAAGGCACAAATATTAGACAGCATGTATCAGGACACTTTGTCGCATGTTTGTGCTTCAGATTTGCTCACTGGCTGTATGATAATGATGGATGTTACAGCAAAATAAAATCTCCCAGCTATTTTGTTTCTCCTTCTGTGTACATTCATGTCTTCTTACCTCTGCCTTTTCCCATTTGTTGTTTTTCAGGATTCAACAGCTCCGGATATGTCATTCCTACTTGATTGGATTTCTAACGGTTTCAATAGCGTACTACAGTTTTTAGGTGAGTACTGGTGATCAGACACACTAATTCTTAGTAATTCAGTGTTGAAAGCTTTAAAAGATTACTGCAAACAGTTGTGACTAATTTAGAATTTTAAGTAGATTTTATTAATCAAAATGGTGTTTCCTTAGTGTGAACCACAAAGCTGCAAAGCTTTAATTGTTACAACTACTGGTCTGTCTTGCACCTGAGTCCTGAAGTGTTCAGTGGAAAGTGGGGCTAGTGTGTTGTGCACAATAGCGGGCTTTGTTCCTTCCATCCCTGTTGTGGTAGAAGTTGATAGGAAGAAGCAGAGTTTCTCTACGAGTGTTGGTTTACATTGTGCCCCACAGACTCAAATCTGAAACCCAAATACACTGACAGTTCAGCAGGCACCACTCCTTAACTGCTAATCCACACTACAGGATTTCATGCAACAAAACATTTTCAGCAAAGATGCCTCCTCAGCTAAACCCCCTGGCAGGCAAAACACATTAGTTTATTTCATAGGCAAAGACATCACAAGCCCTTTTACACTAACCAGTTTCTAATGTGGTCCATGTAGTAAGAAGTGAATGAATCACTATCATCACAGGCCACCATTCCTTTAAATGCATCTGTGTAGCTTGAAATGTACCTTTTATAGCTCCTTGGTAAGAGCACTAACACAAGCTGGCATATGGGTTCGATTCCCATTGGGGCCACACATGCTACTTAGGTTCCTGTAAAGTGGCTCCGCTAAAAGCATCCACCAAATGGCATCTCTTATCTAGGCTTGTGCTCATTGGCGATCAGATCCACTACCGATCTTTTTCCCCTGCTGATATCAAGGAACTAAATTGTTACAGAAAATAAAACCTAAAATCTGCTCCCTACTGTGCATTTACAGGAGATGTTTCTGGTGGATTGGCATGTCTGTGTAACAGTGATCATCATCACTGCGATGATGATCACTGTTAATCAGCACAAGTGACTTTGCTCCTTAATTTAAAGCAACCCGTTTACAATCCCTTTTCCATCTGCCAATCCTGATAAGTTCATTGTGCAATCTGACAAAACCCTGCATCTCCATTCTCTATATGCCTGCTCACCAAAGCTTTTCTCTGCGCACCAAGGACCATAGCTGTGTCGCTTTCCAGCTATTCTGCCATTCTAGCCAGTGCGTGTGTGCGTGCCCACCAGGTCCGTGAGCCACTCGTGAGACCGGCTCTTTTCCCCCTCCAGTATCTTTACGCAGCAGGTCTATTTTTGCCAGACCGGCTCACATCTTTGGATTATGAAATTAACTTGCGAATGTATATAAATACCTGTAATTTTTGACAGTTAAATTACAATACATTTTTAATGATGCATTTCATTTGTCACTGACTTGTCTTAACACACATCCAGCAAAACTAGTTTTTTGTGTTTGTTAGAGAGACAGAGAGAAGGGGGTTTGTCTACAGACGACTGCCCAACCCTAATGTCATGTGAACATGAAAGGCACACAAAGGAAATGTCTCTCAGAAACATGACATGATTTTTCACCCCAGCTTTTTAAGGGTGTTTGTGTCTGATGTGTCCATCTGAAATCGGGTGGAAAATCTTGTTGTGTGTACCAGCTGCTCCTCTCCCCAAAGTGCGCTGTTGTAGTTTTTGTATAAGAGCTGCTCCTGTGAAGCAGTTGTTCCTGTTCTCCCTGTCAGACAAGTAGCATAGTGCTGTTGTGAGTAATGATGACGTTTAGTAGAGCTGACTCAGTCAGAAATTTCACACATCCACTGGGTATCACTACGCTGACTCAGAGAGTGGTAAATACAAAGCCTTGTGATCTCGTCAGGAAAGTTGAGTATTCAATTAGTCGGTACACCCATCTGACAATAAAAGAAAAATGTTGTCGGTTTTCCTTTGTGGCAGAAAGCACTTTTGTGCGTTTTAGATTTAAAGTAGTTTTATTGTGAGGATTCGTGTTTTTTATCAATACGACTACTACGTATACTACTACTTACTTTTTCCAGCTTCACACAATAGAGAATTCAAGAGCATAGCTTAACTTTAACATTCATAATGTGAAGTAGAGATTAGAGAATGGCAAGATCAGTAGGTGGAGCACAGCCACTTGTGCATGTTTTCATCGTGCATCACAGAAACTGTATGTGTGAATTAAATATCCGGTGCAGTGTGTGAAGTGTCACTTTTATGCTTTGAAGATTGATTGTTTTTTTTAAAGCCATGACACGCCCTCAGTACCACCTGACTGATCACCCAAGTTCACGTGTGGTGACGTTTTCTTATGTGTGAAATTTCCAGCGACTAAGCATTGCATAATATGATGCGGCCCATCTAAAAAGATTTCTACTGCCCAGGCTTGCGTTCTGAAAGGCTTCTGGCTTTGTTTCAGGACTGTACAAGAAATCCGGCAAGTTAGTATTTCTTGGCCTGGACAATGCTGGCAAAACGACGCTACTGCACATGCTCAAAGATGACAGATTGGGACAGCATGTGCCAACTTTACATCCAAGTGAGTTGATGCTACTCTCTCACACACACGCCCACTCAGTTATGTGTTGAAAGCCATCCATGCAAAAACAAACCACTGTTTAATGGGTATGAGCTGTAAGTATACTATAACTGTGTGTATAATTTGGTGATATATTCGCTCATGCTGCACATGTGTAAATACACTCAGTTATTGTGTGTCAGTGACTTTTGAGCTGCCTGACTTTTCAGATTTGTTCATGATGATTTTCTTTCTTCCTCCAGCCTCGGAAGAGCTGACGATCGCTGGCATGACTTTCACCACCTTTGACCTGGGAGGCCACGCACAAGGTGTGTGTGTGTGTCTGTGTGTGTGTTATGTTTACTACTGTTTTTGGGTTTTACCACTTTTTCACTGCCAATATGATCTGGAAATGAAATGATTAAGATATTAGCAGTCTTCCTTCAGGCGACATACCTGACCCCCAAGTGGGAAAATGTAGCATGTAATTTGTGCGGCGCATAAAGGAAATTCACTTCTGACAATACGATATATCACAGTAGTGTCAGTGAATGCAATATGTGTAGACAGACTGGACTGTAAAACTCTCATGTTTGTTTTTGTTTGTGCGTTGGTTCACACAGCCCGCAGAGTGTGGAAAAACTACCTCCCTGCCATTAATGGCATTGTCTTCCTTGTGGATTGTGCAGACCTCACCAGATTGGCCGAATCAAAAGCAGAACTTGATGTAAGTACCTGCTACCTGCCAAGTCACCGTCGTGTTTTTGACAGCATTCAGAACTCCGCTGAACTTTCCAAATCCAAATAGTGGTAAGGTAGTTGGTGTAAGAATTTACAGCAAATTTGAAAAAAATGCTGTCTGTCTTGTGAATTCTTCTAAATCTGTGGCTTTTTTTTACTGAAGAGAAACGCTGCCCACCCAAGTAAGTTATTACAAAGAAGTAATTAAAATCCGTATTTTAGTTGTGTAGTCCTGATGCAGTATTCAAACAGCATTTTAAGTTAGAAAAATTGCAGCGATAGCTAATGTGCAGTTTATTAGCTGTTTATTGTATTAATTATTGTTTAATAATTAATTCAAACGCATTTTTAATGATAAAAACGTCTGCACAATTTATTTTAGCCGGTTGTATCTATGCACAACGCATGTGGTGCAAAAAATATTTTTATTAAAGCAAGTGATTTAAAATGTACTGTAGGTGTCAGTCCCTCAGAAACAGTTCAAGGGTTGTTTTTTTTTCTACAGTCACCTTTCACCACCAATGTTAAATAATTGTGCAAATTGCTCATGAAATACAATGTCCTGTTTGATGGCATTTTTGTAAGATGAATAAGCGGGCACAGGTCATCACTGTCTGACTTTGTAAAAAATCTTGCTATGCGATTGCTCTTTAAAATTTTCAAATATAACTCAGTCCACTTCTTTCAGTTATTAGAGATATTACAAGTGTAATTCTGGAAAATGCTGGAAATTACTAGTTAAAGTAAATGTAAATTACAATACTCACAAAATCACTCCTGGAAGGCACTAAATATCATTCACTAACACCACAGTTTGATGATAGTAGTATTTGAGGGTCGATTTCTTTCTTTATCACCTTTTAAGGATAAAAATGAAAGCCACATAGTAATACCTAGTCTATCCTCCCAGGCATTAATGACAGATGAGACCATCGGAAACGTGCCTATCCTGATCCTGGGCAACAAGATCGACAGACCAGAGGCCATCAGTGAGGAGAAGCTGAGGGAATTGTTTGGATTGTATGGACAGACGACAGGCAAGGTGAGTAGACACAGCACTTATCTGTCTGTTGGGACAGTACGTTCTACCCTTTTTTGGACATCTGATCGTAAGAATTATAAGTCAGGCAAGTATATAAAACAAATCACTTTTCAGTTGTTGACCAGAGAAAAGACTGCACAAGGATCAGACTGAAAAGTTGTTGCAGACTCTTGAGTCCCTGCAGTCCCGGTGAAATAAAATACTGCTGGCTGGTCCATTTGTCAGCTTAACCTTTAAAACATCTATCAAACATCACGCTTAAGTTTACTGGGTAAAGTATTGTCTTGCAGGAGTTCCCTTCTTAATACCCCTTTTTAAATATTTTATATGCTATTAAAAAAAATGCATTTAAACCTAGAGCTTGCACTCGATCTCCTTGCAAATTACAACTCCAAACTCACCACGCCACAAGAGTTGATTTCTGTTTTTATATATAACAAGGGCCCAGATTTTTTGGCGTAGTGGACAGAATTACTCTATTTTCTCATGGGGGAAAAAGAAAGTAGGTTTAGTGTGACCTCTTGTTTTCTCTTGCTTTTCTCTCAGGGCAACATTCCCATGAAGGAGCTGAACACGAGACCACTGGAGGTGTTCATGTGCAGTGTGCTGAAGAGGCAGGGCTACGGCGAGGGCTTCCGCTGGCTCTCCCAGTACATCGACTAAAGCAGCCATGCCCCGTAACACACCGATACCATCACCACCACCATCAGGGGGGCGCTAAACCCAACCACTCAAGACGCCCACCGTTGCCACCAGTACCATCATACTCAGCCCCATGTTTGGTTAAACAAGTCTGCCTCCACCGTCTGAGAAACCAGTACAACTTGATCCCAATAGACTTTTATTGGTCGAACATTTGGTTCCGCACTTACAGAATTCATACCTGTACGCGCACACACACACACACACACATTTGTTTCCATCTCTGTCTTTTTCTAAGAGAGTAACATAGCATTGGTTCCACAGCAAAGGGTGTTTAAATTCAAACGGATGAATCTTTTCTATATTGTGTCTGTCGTTTGCTGCCCTCTCGCCCTCTCCCTTCCTGCCATCTGTTGAGTGTGATGATAGATGCATTATAACTGTAAATCTGTATATGATTCCATTGGTATATCAACAATCCCTGATGCCTCTTTCCCCTCTTCAACTCATTTCGAGCATTGAGAGAGAGCAACATAGTTGTATACATTGCAGTACACTTTTTTAACAGTAAAGACGTTCATTCAACATTGTATTTAATCAACACGTTTTGGTTTGTTTTTTCTTTCTTTTTTTAATTTTAATTTTTTTTTTTTTTATTTCAATAAATAAAATGTGTGGCCACGTATACAGCCTTCACTATAGACGCATGGCTGTTTCACCCATTTATTAAAATGGACCAGTGCATTTATCTTAGCGTATCAGAAATTAGATCCATTTCTTTAGGTTAGGTTACTTTGAAGTTAAAGTTTGTTCAGACTTCTATCTTGTGGGCAAAGCAGCATTGAACTGATTCCAAGTATTGTGTGGGTTCCCCTTTTTAAAGAGAAGCATGGGGTTGTGGTATAGCAGATGGGAGAAGATTTTTAATAGAAAATAATACTGTCTATAACCCCGGCGAGGTTTGATGAAATCGTGTAGATAGCACAATGGTCAGTTGATGCAAAGAAAACTATTTAAGTAAATGAAACTTTGGGATAAATAGCTTGTTAATAAGAGATGAGGAGGGAATAAACAGATTGTTGTAACATCCAGTAATCGTCAATATTAGTCCATCCTACAGATGTATTTTCCAGCGCAGACCTTTTTACAGGGTGAGTCTAGTGACCAAGTGTAGATTACAGAGGACACGGTCCCACAGCGGGAGCAGTTAGATAGGCCTAAGACACCTCTAAGAAAGGGACCATATATATATATGAAATGTACATGAACATCGTACATGGATTTTGTATTCATAAGTGGTATCCTTTGATCTATGTGCATTACCAGAAACTATTATGCATGCCTTGTTCTTTTGATTTTTAATGACCATTATTTCAGAGTCCAACATGAGGGAAAAAAAGATGCCAAAATTTACAATGAGAGCTGATTGTCATGTTTTTTTTAACGGAAACAATGGAGTTGCGCTTAATACACATTTCTTTCTGTCCCTGTCCCATTGTGTCTCTTTCATTCCCTCATGACTACGTGATGAGCTGTTCCAAGAAGGGTGGGACTTGCTGTTGTTTGCATCATAAAAAATGTAATAAATGTTTTCAATGAATAACAGGCTTTAACATTGATTCACAATGCAGACTGATTATTTTTGTCACTTTTCTTTTTGTCAGATCAGTACAGTATAAAAAATACACCAGCCCTGCATTCAGAATCCCACTTAAGTAAAAGTACAGAAGTATCAGAAAAATGTACTAAAAGTATTAAAAGTAAAAATACTTATTATGCAGAAAATTGGTCCACGTGACATGAGACTGATGATATTGATGCATCAATGCATAAGCATTTAACTGTTGTAGCTGATCAAGATGGAACTAGCGTTAATTACTTTATATACAGTTTGGTAGTTAGTGCTAGTGGGTCACAAAATAAAGTAGTAACATCTTAATATGAAAAGTAACCAAAGTAACAACAGCTGTCAAATAAATGTAGTGCAGTAAAAAGTACAATATTTCCTTCCAAAAATGTAGTGGAGTAGAAGTAAAAAGTGGCATTAAATGGAAACACTCAAGTAAAGTAGTACCTCAAAATTGTACATAAGTATAGTACATGAGTAAATGTACTTAGTTACTTTCCACCACATGGTGGTTGATGTAGCTGAAAGATCTACATTAGACAGTTTGTATGTGGAGCAGGATTACATAGCAACAGTTAACTGTAGAGGTTATGTAAAAAGCATATTGGCACCATATAATTTAGCTTCAATACAAGCACTGTACTATCAGGCCACTGGGTGGTGCACATGACACAGAAAAGTGTATTTTTAGGAGTGCTGTACAATTCATCTTCATTCTTTAAATCTGTCTGAAAGGATCATACCATTCATTTTATCCCAGTAATTAATCAATGATGTCAACAGTTTATCAAAGCATCTCATGCGTGTTCTTTTTAGATTAAGTTCCTGGCAGCCGCTGGTTTCATTTTAGTAATCCACAAAAATCACAGACTTTACAGCAAATGCCTTGTTTTTAGAGGTTTATTGCAGAAATGCAGTTGATTGGTCAATTGGTGTCACTGTTTGTCTTCAACATTTCCTTTTCCAATAACATAACCTGTGAATGCAATACTATTGGACAGCCACTATCAATTCTTGGATGTTGGAGGTTTCTTGAATGCACCACAAGGAAAGATTTTGAATATTGTCCCTGCTCCAAACTGCAGTACCACCTGAGGTTTACATAAAGATTTTCACTGCAATGGATTGCCTCTCACGCTGATTTGAAATTGATTTTCAAAGATAGGAAATCAGTCTAAAAACATATGATATGCTATGAAAAATGTTTATCACGTAATTCATAAATAATTGGTTAAACAGGGAGAACTTCTGGTATCATCCTTTAAGGTCACATGTAGCGATACACACAAAGTCCTTATTAGCTCTTCTCTGTCACATCAGGTCATCCTATACTGTATAGAAAGATATATCTTTCTATGAAGTCTATGGGTCATCCACAGAGTCCATGTCTTGCACATTACAGCACTCTCCAGTCAGGATATCAGCCATGCAGACTCCCACAGCTACCAGCGGGGAGAAGACAGCCAGGACAACAGCGAGCAGCAGATGCCCACACACCCTACAGTGATGCTCCTTTCTCTGAGCTGCTCCTGCACCTCTTCCCCTGTCTCCTCCCCCCTCTATGGCTGGGCTAACAGTGGGGACTGGGGCTCCGGGTTTGGGCTGACGTCCAAGACATTGGTGGTGGGTGTCGGAACTGGTTTGTGACCCCTGTAGACATCCTGGCTGAAGCACAGTCTGGATAGACTTCCTATTGTCTGTGTGACCAAGGAAAATGTGGTTGTTCAGTAGGCTTGATGGGTCCGGGGGGGGGTTGTGAAACTTTGTGCACCCAAACATAGAGTTCCCTGGCCTGGATGAGGGTCTAGAGGTTTCCCTGGGCAGGCAAGTCGGGTGCAGGACAGGTTTTCTGTTCCCAGCAAAAGTGGAGACTGACTTGGCATGAGGAGGAGTCTCAGCTAGTTGGATTGTTGTTATAGAAAAGACTGTTATTTAGCAGTGTTCCAGTTATCATCCACAATTGGATTATAACAAGGAGAAGATGGAGAAGAAAATTGTTAAATTGCAGTAGTATTAATAGCAGTACTTAAAGTAATAGTGTATTAGTTGTCAGTTGTCTTACCTCAGTGTGTGTGTGCGTGCGTGAAGTCTTGTGTCGGCTCTGCAGAGGAAACAAATGCTGCTTGTCCTCCCTCACAGGGATTTAAGGATATGAGACACCGGAGAAGGTGATTTCCCATTACTGGTGACTTTGCCTCCCGTGTCCCTTCTCACTCCCAATCAGCATTCAAGACACACCTCAACCAAGCCACAAGTTAGCAAGAAGGGGTTAGACATCTACAGTACATGCTCATCCATTTAGAGGGAAATGATATCTGATTTTTATAGAAATAAATCCTCTTAAAATGTACTGTATTATAAATAAGAGACTATGGCTGGGAGGATAGTTATAATAAAAACGTGAATACAAATAATCAGCATTTTCAGAATCTTCATCTCATTCTTAACGGTTGCTACGACACCTAATAATATTTGCTCCAACACAACAATGTTCATATTCATAAAGTTCTGCCTTTTCCAGTAACACACAGCTTTCTACTGCTGACACAGGAAAAAAGTCAGGTCACAAACACTTCTCTGATTACATGTAGGACACACACACACACACACACACACACATATTTATGCAATAATATGGTAGCACCAGCCACATAAAAGCAGCAGGAAATATTCAGCGTCTTCAGTTTGCTTTGTCAGCTTGAGATGAGATGGTGGCAATAAGACGGGGATTTTTTTAGCATGCACACACACACTCACACACACACACACACACACACAGAGTCTTTGAGGAAGTTGTCATGGGAACTTTGATATCATCTTTGGCATTGTTTTTGGACCTCACATCAAAACATCATCAAACCCACAACATGCCTTATATACACACAAGACACCTTTATTTTGCCTTTATGTAAACCTTCCTTTGACTACATTTATTTCCTTACTCCTCACATTAATCTGCACAACACCTTTTAAACAATTTAAAAATGGCAAATCTGATGAACTGAAGATGATGGTGATAAAAAGGGGCCATACATATTACTTGTAACAATGGTTCATTTGACTGCTGTGGCCTAACAACAACATTTTCGACAGCTTCCGGTTTCTAAGTTTCAACTGTTTGAATTTTAATAGTCTATAAGCAACAGAGAGGCGCAGGTACTTAGAGCTGAATGCTAACACAACTTATTTAGCATGTCATGATGCTAACATTTGCTAATAAACACTAAACACAAAGTACAACTGAGTATGATGAGAATGTCATTAGTTTTGTATTGTATTGTTAAGCATTGGACAAAATAAAATTTTCACCTGATGATAGTGCTAGGGGACATTAACGTGTCTACCAAATCCATCCAATAGTTGCTGAGACATTTCACTCAAAATCACAAACGTGAACCTCATGGTGGCACTACAGGAAAAGTCAGAGGATCACCAAATTCAATAAGCTTCATCCTCTGGGGGGACCATGAATGTCCGTACAAAATTTCATCTCAATCCGTCCTGCAGTTGTTGAGATATTTCAGTCTGGACCAAAGTGGTGGACCGACCGACTGACAGACCGACATTGCCATCCCTAGAAAATAAATCGTTCCTAGAAATATGAGTAAGTGGAAATCCACATCAATATCTTTATTTATAGTGCTTGAACCTGACATAAAGAATTTCCCCCCGGGAGCTGAAGCCCACACACTCCTGAGGCACTTTCAATTTATAGACTGAATGTTGCGACTGCAGTTATATTCATTCTTATAAATCAGGTGAATGTACGATTTGAAAAAATTATCTTGAGATGAAGTCAAAAATTCAATCACAGGACATTTTAACATATGAGGCCCATGGGCCCTCTGCTCACAGTCATTAGGTTCCCTTTATCAGGACTCTCAGTGCTTGAGTACTGATTTCAGGCAACTAAACACTCTCACTCATTCAAGATGGAAGTCTTTACAGATTTTCATTATAGGTTTTTAAGATGAATGCTTTATACTTCAGCTCATTGATAATATGTGCACGAAATGGAGGCAAAATAAAAAAAAAAACCTCTTTAAATCCTGCAGCAGAGATCAGTTTCCTCTATTCTAATCAAGACACTGTAGATTAGAATCACCTTATTTTGAAAGAATAATAGCTATTACAGTATTTTGGTGTCAGAAACAGTTGCAGGGAGTCTTCTTCACTTTATGTTACAAAAGTGTCTTGTGAACATTACCTCTGTCCGTAATTCATAGTTACCTTTCTCTACAAGTTGGGGCCACCAGTGTGTTGATGTGTCTGATGCAGCCTAATTTTACAGTGATTTATGGGGGGGGGGTGACTAAATTACTTGTAGCATAAAATCTGAATTGAATGAATGGTACCCTTATACTCTTATGATATTGATTAAAGTGTCCCTACATTTGTGATAGATGTTTGCAGTGCAGCAGCGAGAAGGGAAACAACCGAGACGACGAGGGTTCAAGCCCCATGTAGTACAAACTACCACCCCGCTGAAGTGTCCTTGAGCAAGAATCCCTACAAGTTCAAGAACAGCTGTACTTTAGGTACTTTAGACCCCAGGGATGGGGCCAACAGATAAGACGTTGATGTAAGATGAAAATGGTCATGTCTAGTTGCAGTACTTTAAGTACTAGTAGCTGAATTACAACTAGCATAGTAGGTGTGGCAATAGAAGTACCAGTAGCAGTACTTGACAAAATAATCTAGAAAACACACACAGATGATATGATAAACACCTTTATTGCTTGGGACCTTAAAACTTGGATCAGATAAATTGGGTGAGGAATTATGTCAGAGACGAAGCATTGAATGTCTCCTCTGAATTCTACTTCCTTGTTACTGAAAAGAGTCTGCCCCTGATACTGTGAGCATGGCTGTTTACATGCTCACAGCTTCAGGGACAGACAAAATGATGGAAACACTACTGTACATGAAAGGTGAGGCAATTAAATGATTAAAACAGCAGATACACCAGCAAATGACATTATAATGAATGCCAACCAGAAGCATAACAATCACCGTTTATTCAACAAGTTTAAGGCCAACATTAATCAAATCAAATTAATCAAAGAACAGAGTCTACCACCCACAGATCCGACAGGAGGACACTGAGAATGAGGGGGCCCTCCTAAAATGCAGCTATTTTTAAAACTAGCTATCATTGTCCAGAAATGATCACTACACTGGATAATTAGGACACATGTCTTTAAAAAAAGAGAAAAAAAACATTAATTTTCCATAAAAATATTAATATAAAATAGAAGAAAGACTAAAATCCAATATAAAGTGTCCTATTTGTCCAGTGTAGTGATACATCTTGATATAGATGTTGAGTCACTGGGTCACATGACATGGAAGCTATTTAAAAGAAAACATGAATCTTCCATAAAAAATATTAATATAAAATAGAATAAGCACTAAACCTCAATATAAAGAGGTGTGTCCTATGTGGCTTGTGTAGTGATACATTTTGATATTGATTTGGAGGCACTGGGTCACATGACATGGAAGCAATTGAAAAATTAAATTTTATTAAAATACTGAAATACACATTAGCAATTAAGATAAGTGTACAACATGAGACAATTTTAGTATGTTTTTTTAAATTATAATTTTCACTAATATGGGCATATCAGCGTCTGTCGAATCTCCAACTTTAAACTAACTTCACCGCGGTATGTCAAGTCTACCGAAGGGAATCCAGGTGAAGTTAACATCCTTTGATTAATATCAGATGCTCTGATTAAATACTTAGCCTAATAAGTGTATCAACCAATCAGTTGGTCACTCTCACACCACTGTTTAATAAACTACGAATGTCAAAGAAAAAAGTTAAGCCAGACGCACTGTGGCTTCACAACTGATAGAAACAGCAATTTCATTCAAATGAAATAACCGTTAGAGTTAACTAGCTTGTCTTCGAGTAGCTATTGCTATCAGCTCTCCTGCTATGCAAGACTACTTAGCTAATTTAGCAGCAACGGGGGGGGGTTTAGTTCTGGTGAAAAACAGCTACACAAAGTTACCAAAGCAGAACTAAAGCAGTGGGAAATTAAATGACACATATATTGAACTCTTGGCCTCCACGAGGGAAAGGAGAATGACCTTCTTCGTCTTCAAATACCGTGAGTTAAATGTCTCTTTTCTCCGTTTCTGTTTGCTCTCTTGTGCTGCTCTGATGGTTAAATGGCCCGTCGTGGCAGTGTGTATTTTGGTGTGTCGTTGATGTTTTGGAGGTCATGTTGCTTTGTTTGCCTGGACATTGAAGTGTGTGCTGTCTAGACACTATAAATACATAATTTCAATTTTAATCAGTCAAGTCAATATGGCGGTGTATTATTTGACATTGTTTGTAGTCTGTGTAGCAGGTCTACTAGTTAGAATTAATTAATTCTTGTGTGTTTAAACTGCTCTGCAATAATTAGCTTTAATGTGTAACTAAGGAATACTGTTGACTAATGTGGGACAATTTTATGTGACAAGCATAAAAGTGATAGGGGTGTGTAAGTCATGTATTTGTTACATGCATTGATACTTTTGGATGGGAGATGGGAATTTTAATCTGTGAATGAAAACTGTAGGGCTGTAACTAAAGATTATTTTCATTACCAAGCAATCTGCTGCTCAATTAATCCAGTAATCTTCTATAAAACAGTGAAAAATGTCCATCCCATCACAATATCCTAGAGCAAAAGGTCTGGTGACATCTTTAAATGTCTTGGTCTATGTCGTACGGGCTTCGCTATTGGTTCTATGTCGTACGTGCTCTGCCCTCTAACAGGCTTCGCTATTGGTTTATCCCCTCGAGGCTCCGCCTCGGCACCTGAGTCAAAGTTCATGCACTCACCGTCCAATCAGGGGGTAGTCCCTTCCCTATAAAACCCCAGTACGCGCATTGCTCGTCTCCCTTTTTCAACCCAGCAACCTGTTGTCTAGTTCAGCGAAAATTGTCACCATCTGGTGTCGCGTCTAGTAGGAATCTTTTGCGCTTGGATATGGCCAGCAAGCCTTGTTTTGTGTGTGCCTCACTGATGTCATTGGCGGACCAGCACGCTTCTTGCTTCGTGTGCTTGGGCCAGAGGCATCAGAGTGAGGCCGACACCTGCCTCGACTGTCTCACGCTCCCCCCAGGGGTGTCTCGGTGGCAGACATCTGCGTGGCCGCCTCCTGGTCTTCGCCTTCTACCCTTTGGGCAGTCCTATCTAAGGGATGTGGTTGCTAGCTCTGTGTCACATACTGTGCTGGGTGCACAGGTGATGGAACCTTCATCTATTCTAGATAGGGGTTCGGCGTAACACCGCCTGTCCAGCGGCTGTCGTCGCAGCCTGGCACGAGTCTCCCCAGTGGGTGGCGCTCGACCGGGGAACTACTGTGTACAGGGGTATTGGCTCTTAGTGGGTTTGGCCCAGCTGGGGGTACATCTCATCCCTACGGCCTTCGCCTAGGTTTTAACCAATAGCGAAGCCCGTTAGAGGGCAGAGCATGTACGACATAGAAATAACGGTTACCTGGTGTAACCCCAGTTCTATGAGTACGTGCGAGGCCCTCTAACTACCAGCCCAGCTGGCCCTGGTGGCGGTTGCTGAGTCTTCAAGGGAGACGAGCAATGCGCGTACTGGGGTTTTATAGGGAAGGGGACTACCCCCTGATTGGACGGTGAGTGCATGAACTTTGACTCAGGTGCCGAGGCGGAGCCTCGAGGGGATAAACCAATAGCGAAGCCCGTTAGAGGGCCTCGCACATACTCATAGAACTGGGGTTACACCAGGTAACCATTATTTTTGTCTGACCAAGAGTCCAAAACCCCAAACTATTCAATTTACTATGTAAGACCAAGAAAAGCAGCAAATTCTGACATTTGACAACCTGGAACCATCAAATGTTTGGCATTTTTGCTTGAATAATGACTTCAGCAATGAATCCTTTATCACAATAGTTGCCAATTCGTTTTCTTTTCATTCTACTAATGGACTTATTGAATAATCACTGCAGCTCCAATCCCACTGCAAAGTTTTTAGGTGACAGTTTTAAGATGATTTAGTGGCCTTGGTGATGTGGTGGTGTTTTTAAAGTTATTACTCATATGTGGTCAGGTGATTCACCGATTTATTTCGTCCTCTCCCTGTGCTCCATTTAATCTTCTTACTAATGTTCTCTCTTATATTCTTCCCTTCTTTCACCTTCCCCTAATCAACAGTCTGGTAAATATCTCTGAAAGCGAGGGTAACACACACACACACACGCTACAAAAACATTGGAATACTATTTATAGTAGCAGGCGGGGGGGAGGTACACAGGCCATGGAGATGTGTCCTTCACCGCTGCTGTGAACAATCCTGCCTGCCAGACTCACAAACACACACGTATGCCCACACTCTCTTGTCTTAATCAAAAAACTCTGAAGCGACTACAGACCGTACAGAACTCAGCTGGTAGGCTTTTAACCAGAACCAAGATCACATCACACCTCTTTACATTGGCTCTCTGTTTGTTTTAGGATTGATTTTAAGATCTTATTTATTACCTTTAAGGCTGTTCATGACTTGGCTTGGGCTCCAGATTATATTTTAGACCTTTTAATCCCTTATGAACCTTTGTAGTTTGAGATTCTCGGGCAGTGGTCTTCTGTCTCTTCCAGAGTCCAGGCTGAAAACTAAAGGGGACAGAGCTTTGCCACCTGTCTGTCTGTTTGAGTCAGTGAGTCAGTGTCGTCTTTTAAGTCTCTTCTAAAAACGTACATTTATCGGAAAGCATATCCTGATTGTATCTGAGTTACCTGTTGCCTGAGTTGCGTACATACAGTAAATGTACACACGTAGCTTATACACATGCACACAAACACACTTGTACATGAACACAATAAACACACACAGGTATACAAGTTAACACATAGATGCAACCACATGCAGAGAAGCAAGACAACTTTTATGCATGCACACAGAGAAAATAAAGGTCTCTCTGTCAGCTCTTTTTTTTCCACCAGCTGATGATGGCTCTAAATGTATAAATGTTAAACAACATAGACAGAAATAAGGGTGAGCGAGGACAGCTGACTCATGAGAATGTAAACATCAAAATGTGTCATTGGTAGCTTATTCTCCACAGTGCTAAGGACCACTCACTGTTTTAGTGTTACTAGTGTTGTTGGTGTTAACTTACTTACAACCCTTAAAGTTGCAAAAATAAGACTTAGTTAAGTGTGACGACCTCTGACTCTGTCAGTGCTCCTCCTGCTGTTTTTGTTTTTTCCTTTGCAGGTTGCCTGCAGGTAGAGATGGGCGGAGCCATTTAGCTTGATGTCTTGCACCTGGGCAAGCTGGGTTTAGGTTATTTAAGCTGGCTCCTCATTCTGTCTCGCTCTCTCACCATCACCATCTACCCTTTTGGTTTGGTTTTCCTCTTGGTTTTGGCTTCACAACACCACACACACATTCAACATTGCACTCACTACTGACTTACAGACTATAGATTCATTTCTTTCTTTGGTCTTAGTTTCCAATAAAATATTGTTTGAGTTACTTTAAATCGTGCGTGGTCTCCCTTTGTCTAGCCCACTGAGCCTGGGTTGTGACATAAGCAATCTTGACAATGTGTGGGACTAGGTTTGGCAGTTTTGTGTAGCAGATTGGTCAAATTTACACTAAATAGGGGTAAAACTTTATTTTTATAGATCCCATACTTTCCTATTAATTTAGAAGGCAGCTAATATTTAATTAATTTATTAGGAAGGTTCCTGGAGTACCAACTTGCATAGCTGTTTTCAGGAAACATCCTAGGAAATAATTTGAACCTGTAAAATAAAGCATTATCACAATAAAATGTATCATAGACTATTGAACTACTGGGGCCATAAAAACATGGCTGCTTACCTGAAACAGTGCTAAAACAACTTTGTTTTTTCTTTGTCTTTAATTAGATAACTGTTTTGTATATTTTAATGCAGTATAATTTGAAAACTACATGTATAAAAATAACATCTGGAATCCATATGATAGTAATTACAACTTGCTAGTTGTGACTATCACTCAAGACATAGTGTAAAGTATTTGCATCGTGATGATCTACAGTCTTATAAATTGGACAAATATCATAAACCAGCAAATGCAGACTTTTAATGTTGAAAAGATAAATTCTACCACTGTGTCCCAGTGTGCAAAGACATATACGTAAGTGTTAGTTGTGTTCACCTTATTATAAGTTCTTTAACAGCATCATAAAAACATTTTATGAATTTTGTTTTAGGGTTGACAGTCCTTTGCAGTTAGAAAATATAGCTTCATGTTAGGAGTTATATGTAGAATGCACTGCATGTAATGCTGTGTTGTCCTTTGTACTTTTAGTAAAAGTATGTATTACAAAACTCTGTAAGCTGTTAAGGTCTCTGCACCAATGGTGTATTAAGATACATGTTTTTTGCATTTGGGAGTTAAAGTGTTTGCTGATTGTTCTGTGGTGAGTGTAATTTAACTATCAAGTTATATCATATCATGCCACCAGAGGGCAGTACAGGAAGGCACCTGAGGGTCTCTGTCACTGTCTTCATCCTTGAAGTCCTTCTGAATCTATTCCTTTTTGCTGACTGATATAAAAAACTTTGGTTGTCTAAAGCTTTGATTCCTAAAGTCACACAGGACAAGAAAAAGGAGTGAGAAACAGTAATAATCAGCATTAATCAGAGAGGATGTATAACAGATAATCTGATCGTTAATGTGATCCTCAGTTTTCTCTCTGACTACAGTGATGGCAGTTTCTGTACTTTAATAATGGACTGCTTAAGTACACAGTCTAGTTGGTCAGTACTACCTTTAAACTAACTAGCTCCATGCATGTTCAACTGGTGATCAAACTAATGCCAGTGTTGGACCTGCAGTGTTTTTCTTACACATCAGCACCTGACTGCGACTCATTGAGCTGTTTGTCTACATTTTCCCCGTCTTGTAAAAACTATTTTGCCCCGAGGTTTTGACTTTGGCTGCTCTGATTAATTATTGTGAAGTGAACGTACAGTTTGATTGATCAAACAATCACCTGCCACATCTCATCTTGTTGTCAATGAAGTTACATCGTTTACCTCATCACTATAGATGAAGTTGTATACAATTGCCTCACTCATTTAATAATTATATAATATGAAATATTATTATTTTTAAATATGTGGCCTTTGTTGTAATGTAGTTCCCCTGCCAATTATAATCCATAAAAGTGTATTCATTTCCTCTGATGTTTGCTTTCCCCCTAAAGGTTCATGTTTTATTTAATAAAAAATGTAATAATTTTTTATGATGTTAGCAGAGGTGGTCTTCATTTTAGGTGAGATGGACCGCCTCCGCTGTAAAACATTGCGGGAAAACCCTGCAATGTAAGATGTTCACTAAAATCGACAAGCATTATGGTGTAAACATGAACTTGTGATTCATGCATTTTCCATTTGAATTGTATTCAGCTTTTCACTATAGGGATGTAACTAACAATTTTTATTATTGATTAATCTATCAGTTATTGTCTCAATAATTGTATTGTCCATAAAATGTCAGAAAATAGTGAAAAATAACACTTTATACTTTCCCACAGCCCAACTTGGCGTCTTCAAATGTCTTGTTTTGTGCTCTACTTCACCATCATGTTGTCAGAGTCACCTGTGATAAAGTGAGGTCAGAGCCAGTCAAGACCTACTACTAAAAATCTATTTTCAAATAACAAAACTGTCCACTACACACAGAGCCAACCTGGCTAATATTATATTTGATTATGCTGTTTATGGCTAAGTTTAACCAAATGATTCACTATCTGTATCAACAATTTTATACTTGTTGTAGTTTTATATTTTCTTCTTCTGTACGCTGCTCTGTACATTATGTTGATAGAGTGAGCTAACAAAGCCTACAGTGCAGAGATAACATTATCAGCCATCAGTAATCAAAGATTAATCATCTTTGTTTGTGGCAGCCATGTGGCTTTTAGGCAGACTGTCTACATGCATATCAGATTTAACCACGTGGTCCGTCCCGACGTGCTGTATCACATAATCATTAACCTTCATGATAATAATTTTTAGCTCACAAGCTCTTCGAATGTAACCACACTGATCTCCTGCCATTAGGTCTGTTGTGTTTAAAGGCTGATCGTGTTAAACTTTGTGTCTGGTTCATGCAGCAGTGCCTGGAATCATTTTTGCACATGCTTTCAGAAATATACAACTCCTGACTAACGTACCTTATTAAAAGTTAGCATAATCAGTTTTTAATTGTGTTTGCTGCAAAGGGAGGAGGCAGGCTTTGTCTTAGTTTTAATTTAGATTCTTCACTCAACATTTACGCCTTCAGGGAAAGAGCTATTTTATATACATGTGCATCTTTAAAACTAGATATCACTTGAATTATTTACCAGAGGGAAACAACCATCTGCTGGATTACAAATGAGGTTCAGGTGCATACTCTCCTGTCCTTCTCTTCCTCAAGTGTAACAATACACTCTAGACACACAATAGACTCCTTTTTGTTTAACCAGAAACAGAAGTCTTGCTCAAGGAGAAGTCTCGCTCTGAAATCTCGTGAGAGGTGAGTTGTTGCAGGAAGACGACGGCGTTTCTGGTTAAACAAAAAGGATCTCACTCTTTAATAAAAAGGTATATATTATATATTGTTATAAACAACAAAAACAAGCACTTTTAGTGGACATACTTTGACGGGCGCAGTTGCCCGCAAGGATTATGTTACAGCCATTGCAGCCTGTTTCGCGGCTGCCGGCTGAGGCGATCTACTGGACCAATTCCAAAACCTTTTGTGCCAATTAGTCATTTAGACCCCAAAATATGTAAAAATAGGGCCCAGGTTTAAAATACTGGAATTACCCTTTAAGTTTCCAGTTCACCTAACTTGTCTGTCGCAGGACTGTGGAAGGCATTTTTCCATCTTTATTATATCAATTTAAGTATACAGACACCGAAAAAACTTTTTCGTTTCTTTTTATTCCTATGTCCTATATGTATGTAAACCTTGTTGTAAACAACTTTCCAGATAGTACATGTGTATCAGGAACTGCTGTGTAAATTCCTCTGAGGATATTATTCCCTGGGATTGAAGGCATGTCTGTGTGCTGGTGATAATTGGCTGTCAGAACCACAATTACCTTGAAAAATGCTCTGTTGGATATTCTTCTTTATAGTGAAGTTGTGAACTTACAGAGGAGAAGATACAGTTATGGTCTTTGGAAAGTTAGTAGGGGAGGGCTGGCGTGGACTGAGATTCAACATATTCAATGAGTTGACAGGAACACAGTTTGTATCCTGCGACTGTATTGTTTTATAATGAGGTGCAGCAAGTTTTCCCACATGCATGATTCCTGTTTTCTCCCTCTACTTTCTTTTTCTTCTTATTTTACAACGTTACTGGACCCAGCCAAGAAATAGTCTGACACATACAGTAAACCTACCATAAAATGTCAATCATTTTTACACTTCAGTTGTTGTACAGATTAAACAAATGAGATTTAACCTGCTAGTGAACTTTAGAGTTGCTGGTAGGCAGATTTTTGGACAGTGCCAGGCTAGTTGTTTCCAATCTTTATGCTAAGCTAAGCTAAGCTAACCAGATGCTGACTGTAGCCTTATACTTAATGGACAGATTAAGAGAGTGGTATCGATCATCTCATCTAAACTCTCTGCCAGATAGCGAATAAACTTATTTCCCAAAACTGTTAACTGTGAAACGTCCCACTCAGTAAGTATTTTGGCCACAACTCTTTAATAACCAAATTTAAAAATTCTTATTAAAAATGTTATGTCTTTATGTAAAATAGGGCTGCAGCTAACTTATTCTTATTATCGATCCCCAAAGACTCTTCATTTACTGTCATACATGACAAAGAAAAGCAGCAAATCCTCACATTAAAGAAGCTGGAACCAGCAAATGTTTTTTTTTTCTTGAGAAATAGTTGGCAGTTAATTTCCTTTCAATCTGCTTAATGATTAATTGACTAATCGTTGCAGCTCCGATGTAAAACAAAAACTAATATTGGCCAATATATCATCATCAGATCAGAAACTCTCAAATATAAATATGGGTACAGGACTCATAAATCCAGTCTTGGTCAGGCTCTCATTTATAGTTAAGGAACTAAAACTTTCAAACACACTGGTCTTTGCTCTCTCTCCATCTGGTATTATTTCTTTCTCCCCACCTCATCTTGTCCACCCTCCTTTGACTCTACTAAGTATTTACATAGGGTCTCATACGGGAAGCGCTTCGTCACTTACTGCAGAGGGTCCTGGACCTGGACCAAGAGCAACAAAAACAAACTATCTTTCATGTCCACGGGGTCTGGTGTCTTTCTTTCTTCTTTTTATGCCAAGCCCTCTGCTGACTCCATTGTTTGTTGCTTTAGGAGGAACTAGATGACTTATAATTCATCAGGAACATACTAAACCCCAGTGGCCTCTTGACATTTCAGCATTTCAGCCTGCTGTTGTACTGGATGGTTTCAACACCTAAACACATGAAAATACTGGTCTGGGCTGGATGTGTTAGTGTAGTTGATAAAGATCTCCTGGGAGCAGGGAATGAAAAAGAGAGCTCAAGTGCTTGTGTCAGGACTATGATGATCTGCTGGTGTGTATATGTTGTCACTGTGTGTGTGTGTGTGTGTGTGTGTGTGTGTAGGACAGTATATCAGATTGTAACAGATAGAATTGTTCAAACCCCCCGAGCAGAGCCGCCCACCTCCTTCCTCTGTCGGTTGCTGGACGTCCTGAAACTAATGTGGATTTCACAGTTTCACAGTGGTGGATGTCAGCTGCCAACAGTTTATCCTAACAGTTTTCTGCTCTCTATTGATTTTTCAACAATGTGTCAGATTAACTGGCTGCCAGCACAAAAGGCTGTTAAATGGATGCCTTGACATTTTGAATTTTCGTCTGTCATTTTTCTTTGCCAGCCACTTGTCACATCCTGGAGGAAACTACTTTCTGCCTTGTGTCTTTTGGACCAGGACAAAGCTTATCAGCGTTCCTCATTGAGCATGTGTGTTTGCTAGAAAGCTAATGAGCTAGATGATGACCCACAATACACAATAGTAATTCGTCACAGACACATGGGAGGACAGTTAGCTGTAAGAATAATATAATTACAGGAGATGAGTTTTACTGAATTCCTTTCTTTAGGGTCAGGAAAGTGATGCACAAGTGAAACTTGGGAGCATCACACATATGACACATTTCTGGAAAAGAAAAAAAATCTGTGAGGCCAGTTGTTTGTGGACTGAGAGCTCAATTGCTGCTACAGTGTCTTCACTTCCTGTATGGGGAGAAATCTTCATACAAAACACCTGAGCGTGTAATATCACAATTAGCGGGGTAGATGTGATGTCATTCTGTACTGCAGCCTTACTTCAAGATTTTCGGCTGATAACACAGGTGCATTTTTACATAAAAATCTTGCCTACCACAGCTTAAATAACTGCTGCTTGTAAAAACACCAGGCACCTTGGCAGGTGCATGAAAAAGTTCGCCCGAGTCCCCCGTGGCACACTCAGCTCTGAAACTTCAGCTTGCTGTTTCCCAAACACCATCTGAGGATGTGAAGCTGGATGGCAGTCACAGGAAATAAAACTCTGAATTTATAAAAGAGAAAACGGTATCCAGAGCGCCTTTTTGAGGTCCCCGAAGTTGCAGTGGGATAGTGGGTTAGTAGTATAACTATACAGCAGATTGAGCCAGTTAAGCCTTTACAATAGCCTAGAAAAATAACATTTAGATTACAAAACAAAATGATTTTCAAAAGGGCCCCATGGGAAAGGAATGAAAATGAGAGCTTTGTGAGGAAAGCCAGGTGCATGAAGTCTCTCCAGGTGTTTTTGCTTTGTGCTGCTAAATTGATTTCCATTATTATGAATATGTCTGTTTGTTTGGCTTGTTTCCAGGGTGTGTTTGTGTGAATCAGATAGATGAGAGAGTTGAGGTCTATCTGAATCCGATGGGAGGTTTAAGACTATAAGGCAGACAGAAGTGAGATGGAAAACAGCAGGAGGATGTGGTCAGAGAGAAAAAACAGAGCTACAGTAAACAAAAAATCGAGATCTGAAACAGCAAATGATGAGTAGTTAATTAATCAACAGAGTCTGTATTTACTGTGCCTTCATATAGTATTTAAAGTCCCCGTCTTTTCCCTGCATTTTATGGTGCTACAGTCTGAATTAAAAAATAATTCAAAACATATCTACTTACTTTAAATATTCTATGATTTAAAGATCTTCTTGGAAATGACACACAAAAATACGGAGTCGGGGAGGTGTCACGAGAAAAACAATGTGTGCATGATTTAGTAATTTGTGCTCTCAAATTAAGTTGTGGTCTCTATTTTGCATAAAGTATCACCCTTCATGCTATTAGTCGTCTTCCTCTTCTTGCGTGTACCCTTCAAACTCTCAATATCTATCGCTTGGATTTAGGCTAATACGGTTTGATTTTGATCTAAGACTGAGATATATGGATATACTTTAACTTTTGGCTGTTAAACACAATGTTGTATAATCTTTGACATCCCTGAAATGTATTTTATAGGATAACGTACTGTTTCGCTGTTAAACTTTAGTGATACTGTGGATGTCATCCAGTTCATAAAAACTCAGCTTCTGGGTTCTGGAGCGCTTCATAAATGTCTTCTTTATTGTCTTCTTCAAACTTCTGGCTGACTGAAAACACCGTACCAAAGGCATTTGCTGCCCTCTACAACAGGGGAGAAGAGCACGAACTAGTAATTTGTGTGCACCAGTTATTAATTTGTGGGCACAAATTAGTTTTATTTTTCCATGAGACCTACTGGGCTCCATACATTTTTAAAGCAGTGGTAGGCTAATTTTTTTTTGCCATTTGGGGCTAGCGGAAGAACAAACAGTTGCCTATTTGTACATCCAGCAGTCATGGAGCAACATTAGCATTCATTTGGAGTTGTGTTTCTGGCCAACCTACAAATTTAAGTCCAATAGTCACTCTCCTTTTAGCTCTGTTTTTGGTCTCAACAAACTCCAGAGGAAAGTATGTTCACCAGCTAGTCACTAACTTAGGAAGTATACAGTCATTTTAGCACAGATTTGCTGTTAAACAGCTGCCCGCTACGGCTGCAACAACACTGCAGTATTGTTGTGCGAGAGAAACACTTGCATAAAACCAAAATAATGAGCTGAAAGACACTAAAACCCTTCATAGAGCAGAGTTGTGTGATAATTCTCTGTGGGTTCGTCACTACTTAGACGCCTTTCACATTACACATAGTAATTTGATCCATTGTTAAAATATAATGATTAATGTAGCTTTAAAGTTATTCAAGCGCGAGATGATGCTTTATCACAGCAACTCTTCTTGGAAACATCTGCATCAGCTTGGCACGTTTGGATTTTGCCGATATGGCTCGAACTTCAAGTCATTCCACAGATTTTCTCTTGGATTCAAATCTGGGCTTTGAGGCTGCTGAAGGACTTTCTCACATTCTTGTTGTAAAGCCACTCCAACGTTGACTTGGCAGCATGTTTGAGTCCTTTTGGAGGAGAAATTTGTTGGCCCCGCTGTCAGGCCTTTGGCATTCAGAAACATGCTCTCCTCGAGATTTGCCTGTGTTCGGATCCCTGCATTGTTCCTCTGGACCTCTGGCAAACTCTCCCTGCCCTCCCTGGCCAAGTCTGAAGCTGCCCCATCACGCTTCAAGGTATGGATGGTGTTAGAGGGTTGATAAGCTCTGCCCAGTTCCAGCAGACACAACACTTTGCATCAGCTGAAGTGTTTTGAATCTTGTTTCATCAGACCACAGAATCTTTTGCGTCATGCTCTCAGTCTTTCACACGTCTTTCGACAAACTCCAGGCTGCTGCCATGTGTTGTTTTTCAGGAGAGGCTGACTTCTGAATTTATTTGAAGGCCTGTGCTGACAGTTTCTGTCCTGGCAAGTGATTCTGTCATGATTGAAGAACACTGGAGTTTTGTCAGAGTGGTCTGGAGGTTCTTGGCCGCCTTCCTGATCAAGGTCTTTACTGGCAGGTTGCTCCGTTCGGTCAAAAACCAGCTCTAGGAGGAGTCCTAGTAATTTCATTTTTATTTCTCCATCTCTTAATGATGGGGTCTGCTGTTGACTAAAAAAACTTCAGTCAACTTTTTATAGTTTCATTCCCTTCCCTAGACCTGAGTCATGGTAGTCTTTATAGTGATTTCAATATAGAGCTAAAACATCAGTCGACCTACAGAAAATTAATTGGCAGCCATTTTGATGATCGATTAATCGTTTGTCATTTTTATTTTTTTGACTGGTTCTGGCCGCTCAAATGTGAATACTTACTGGTTTTCTTAGTCCTCCCTCCTCCTGACAGTAAATTGAATATTTTCGGGTTTTGGACTTTTGTCGGACAAAACCAGCAATTTGAAGGTGTCACCTTGGTCTCTGGGAAATTCTGATGAGGGATAGACCAAAACAATAATTCAATTAAGAAATAATCTGCAGATTAATCGATAATGAAACTAATTGTTAGATGCAGCCAGAACTGTGTCCTTTGAAATTTTGTCCTGTGCTTTAAATTGGCCACAAATGAACTCCAATTACAATAACTAGGACATTGTTTCTGGACAGAGATTTGCTGTTGAGCTTTTCAAATGTAGCTAATTTTTAGCCATGCTAGCGGCGTGGCTCTAGGGATGGCAATGTTGGTTGGTCAGTTTATTCCACCACTTTGGTCTAGACTGAAATATCCCAACAATTATTAGATACATTGCCATGAAATATTGTACAGACATTCATGTTCCCCAGAAGATGAATCCTGCTGACTTCCCTGACTTTTCCTCTTGTGCCACCATGAAGTTTTTAGCTATTAGCGAATGAAATATCTCAACAACTATTAGATGGATTGCAATGAAAACTGGTACATTCATAGTTCTCAGAGGATGAATCCTACTAACTGGTAATCCCCTGAATTGTTCTCTAGCGTCACCATGAGGTTCACATTTGAGGATTTGAGTGAAATGTCTCAACAATGACAAATTCCGCTTTTAAATTTGTAAAAATCTATAAGTGTGTTATTGTAGATCAGTAAAAAAATCCAACTTTATTCAATTTAAATGCTTACACAAATATTGTACTTAAAACCAAATGTTTGCCTAACTTATACTTCATGAAAACTTCAATATTTTCCTGCTAAACCAAAAAGATTAGCACATTTTCTAAAATTTACAAAAGGCTTTATTATTAAGATAATTCATATCTATTTATGTATATGTATAGAGCACTATATCAATTTAAGTGACTCATTTCTCTTTGTAAATCAGTTAGAAAAGACCAGTGAGACCTCAGTTTGTGTGTTTGTGTGATGAACAGAGAGGCAGAGAGTTTTGTGACACAGAAAGCACTGCTTTATTGACTGCACTGGACTGGACTGGATTGGTCTGGACTGGATCAGGTGGAACTGGGACTCCATCAGATGAGGGTGGGTGTTGAGGGGGTGGGGTCAGAGTTGGGGGAGGGAGAGGCCAGACAGGTTGGGGGTGGGGTGGGCGGGATCAAAGTGGGATGCAGCCATCATTAAGGCAACACAAACAGCATGCAGATACAGTCACAGGAAACATCGTCATCATCATCATCATATTGCTTTTCAAAGTCTCGCTTAAAACATCGAAATTGTACAAAAAGGAAGAAAATAGGTTTTTCGCACTAATGAAAAATACATTTTTTGATTTTTCCCTCCTACAAAGAAGATTCTAATACAAGAAAATAAATATAGCAAAAAAAGCCAAAAAATAATTTAAAATAGCTCTTCTTTTTCATATATGTTCAATAGTTCTCTTTGCTATTAACAAATGGCACAACATTCTTTGAAACAAAGAATACAGAAGGATAAACTCCTGCAACATTCATATTATTGTATTGAAGAACCGATGCAGAGTGGAGGAGAAACTGGACACGACAGCAGAGATTTGAACACTTTTATATAAGGACAAATAAGACAGGAGGAGGAGGAGGAGGAGGAAAAGCCTGTGTCCAGCTCTGCTTTGATTGGACGATGCTGATTGGTATTCAAATAGTGCCTAAATATGACCAATGTGATGCAAAACAATCTCATGTTGCAGAATGATACCCAATAATGTTTAAAAATGTCATGAGAGAAGGGAGAGAAACTGTTCAAACAAGAAGCAGCGTAATCAATTTACCTTATTTCAACAAAGGACACACTAAGTGCTTAAAAAATCATAATAACATAAAAATCGGATATCCATAAGTGCTCATAGGAGAAAAAACTGAGGAGAAGTTTATGAAAAAAGTTGATGAAATTTTGCAAACTAAAACCCCACTGAATTCTTGTTTCATAATCTATTTTAAACCTGAGGGAGAAAACTTTGTGAATCGCACGTCAGGAGAGGGGGAGCGAGATTTTTTTTTTGTTTTGTTATTAATGAGAGTCAGAAAGTGCCTGCTCTGCACTGAGGAGAGATACAGAGAAAGAAGGGAGGAGAAAGTGAGAGACGCGAGATGAAGTGGAGCTGAGAGTGAGACAGAAAATGCCAAAGAAACACACAGAGACTGACTATGAGTAGGGAGGAGAGAGACAGGGAAAAGCTTAAGAGTACATCCACAGGAATCTATTTTGGCTCTTCGTTCACACTAAGCAGGTGTTTTTTTTTCTAAATCGAAAAACACAGCTTTTCCAAAGCGGTCACCAGAGTGGATAAAAGCCAGACCCGCGCTTTACTGTAGATGAGAAAACTGGGGCTGTGTGGCAGTAAAGAAGACTGTTGCCTCTAATCCTCTCTGTCATCACTCATTTTAGATGTTAATATATACGATCACACAATAAACATGCTGTCATCAAGCTGTATTTCTGCTGATTTTGTCAGATGATCATAAAATTGTGATCTGATTGACCTCTGCACAGGTTACGTGTCTACAAATTGGCCTAGAAATTGGCTTCATCCAGGAGAAATGTAACCAGGTTTCCCTAATCCCCTACCCTGACTACGGAAAACGGGTTTCTCGAAATCAGAAAGCCAACTGTAAGCCAGTCACAGAGAGCAGGAGGGGGCACAACAGGTGTTTAACCAGCAGAGACTCAGCAGAGTAACCAGACTGTGATGCAGTTTTGTTGTTTGACCGAAATAGGCAAAATAAGAAGAGGTTTAGCTGTTTTCCTGTTGTTCAGGAATTTTAGTGTGGCTGGAGATCTTTATGAATACGGCCTGAAAACGCTAGTGTGGGCTCGCGTTGTTTTCTTATGTAAATGGTGTTTTCGAAATTAGCTAGCTTAGTGTGGATGTAGCCTAATAGAGAGAGAGAGAGAGAGAGGGAGAGAGAGAGACTGTTCAGGTTTCCTCCATATGAGGAAGAGGAGGAAGAAAACGAGGTGAGGAGAGCAAAGGGAGACTGGAGCAAAAGACCAGCCACCTCTCTGGGAGAACAGCTGACCTGCTGGACAGTTTAAACTACATTTAACCCTGAGTCTCTTTCTCACCATGCACACACACTAATCATATTACTTTGCCTTCTGCAATCACACACACACACCTATCTGTATACACCCAGCCTGTATTATCAGAATAACACTCACACGCATACAGAGGGACTGCACTTTCCCCAATTGATGTAATCAAAACATATTTTCCTTCTCTGCATGTATCAAAGATCGGACAGTGGAGGCAAATAAATACTTATTTGCCTCAGAGGAAGAAGATAAACATTTGTTCTGTGTGTGTGCTAAAGAGAAAAAGAACTCGGAATACAAGAGCAGTGAAGAAGAACAGTGAGGAACGAGATAAAATAACAGAAACCAGGAGAGAGTAATAAAGCAGAGATGGACAGAGCGGTGAAATAACGAGCGGGAGAAAGAGCAGAGACAGAAATGCAGTACAGAGGGCCTCTTAACAAATGGTCGTAACCTGCATCTTAAATTCAGATAGTGTCTAGAGGTGATTTATCCAGATTACATTTACACCTGGAAGTAAAGTGTCTCCAGTGCCTGCACTGAAATCACTCTTTTCGTCATAAATCAGATTCCCACCCATGTCCTTTTGTTATATTTACACTTTGTGTATAGATTCCAGCTGAACTTAATGTTACCAAATGTTGCTTTGACCATCAGTGGGAGACGGTAGCTTTGGCCAAATGGATCGTCAGTGTGTCTTGGTTGCATTTAAACCTCAGTTTGTCTGCGGTGATATACTGTATGTCTGAGCAGAGTCTGACCCTCCCAGGAGCCTAATGGTAAAACCAGATGTAAAGGGAGGGTGAATAAATTGCTGAGATTGTGGGGGAGGAACCATAAAAGGGAGTCAAGCCATGTTTTTATCCAGGTTTCAAGTTAAATTGCCAAAACTGATATAAAAATGGATTCTATTTCAAGACTGGATTGTTATTGGTCTCAACTGTTGGCTAATGTTGGCCAAATGTATGCTTATGTCTCAATACAAACACATAGTGTCTGTGATTACGAACAGATATGAAAAAAAAAAACAAAGCTGGTATTAAAATTTACAAAAATTAAAATTGTTTACCTGGCTGATTGTGACATTTAAAGAATAAAGCTGGTGTTGCTCTGTATTTTTCCAATGAAAAGACCAAAACCAACACTGTGTCTGATAGTTGAACAAGAATAATAAAAGACCTGCACCACCTGTAAGGCTGTCAACGCTATGCTATAAAAAAAATACAGGTTGTATAACATGACATCCACTAATAACCAGTTTCAGCACAGATAGAGCAGAAAGGTCAGCTCACTAATTCACTAATGCTCCTGCTGTTTGTGTTTCTTGACATCAGCTTGATATCTGCAGACAGCTGCTAGCTAGCGTTAGCTACCCAGCAGGTAGAGACGGACTGAACAAAGCAGAATCTGCACACCTTTCAGTCCACTCCCAGTGCTTCAACTCTCGTAACCGGAGAAGATATCTCATCAACAAACACAAACAGAGCTCATTTCAGTCAGTTCCTCTTGTAGATGTGACCGTTAAATTCACTTCAAGTTAGCCAGAGCCAGCTAGCCGTCTGAAGTAACGTCAGTACCGTAAACTGCGGCAGGTGTGCATATAACATAACGATTCACATCACAGTTTTGAGACAGTTGTGACTCAAGATAGTAATTGTAGCCAGCTATCGTCTACGTTACTTTCTGACTGAAAATAAAGATTTTGTGCACGTTGTAAAAACTTTTATAATGTAGCCGCTGCCTAGACATTCAAATTCAAATTAATCTGATTAATTCGATATACCGCCCAGCGTTAGTCCCAACCCCCTTTGTTCCTACTGAAGATGTAAATATTAAAAAACTGCTCACAAATATAGTTTCATTTTTTTTTAAAAACAGCTGGGCACCGTAGTTTTTAGCAAACGTTACTCAAAAAGGAGCAAATTGTGCATTTGTTGAGGACTATTTTCAGCTGCGGACTAATACACATTTGCTGCACTAGTATTTACAGCAGCAGGACGGTGTCTGTTGGATTGAGTTAAACTACAGTGGCTGTGTTCGTGGTAATGACGGAACATGCCAATGTAACGGTGTGGCTCATTGATGTGTTTTTTTAAAATATTTTTTGGACAATAACGGAGCTCTATACCACAGAGGAATAAGCTCTATCAGGCTTTGAATACAACTTAGTCCTACATGTTAGAAGGATCCATTAATTGTGGGTTTTGGTCTTTTCATGGGATTTGTTGACAGTAAGAAAATATAGAATATCGCCAGCCTTATCTTTGTAAGACTTGTTTATTATTGGTGATGGGTAATGTTGGCCAAATTGATGCTTTTGTCTGAATACAAATGAATGCATCAACTAACCACAGAGGGTGATTTTTATTTAAAGTCAAGGTCGATAATAAAATACTCTGCCACAAAACTTAATTGTTTTCCGGGCTGGTCATGCCATTTAATGCAATTTTTACCAGTTTCCGTTCTGCTTTCCTGATTCGATTGTTACAGTTTGTAAAGGAAATACTTGGATGGAGCCCTGGTTGTAGAGAGGGAGAGAGCACAGAAAGTACAGAGAGAGAAAAAGAGAGAGATATGAGGAGGCGAGGGGGCAAGGAGAAGGGAAGGGCCTGGTGTTGTTTATATTAGCTGCTTGTTAACTTGACTGTGCGGACAGGCTGCAAACAGAACGCAGGGGAAAGAACAAGTTGTACTCCTTTGGCTCCGGTTCAGTAAACGTCTCCCTCCTCTCTTTCTTTCTATCCACCTCTCTTCTCTCCTCTTCCCTCGCTCTCTCTCTCCTGGCCAGAGCAAAGCAGAGTGCAACGTTTTCCCCTCCTCACACGTACTTCCACAACACGTGCCTGTCATTATTTGTCCTTAAAGCTACAGACATCCTTTTTTCTTCTTTTATGTTTTCTTTTTTTTTTTTGATCGTCCTATGCTTCAAAAGCGATTCGAATACAGCCACGTGCCGGCTAAGGAGGCTGATCACCGGAGAGGAGGAGTTGTGGGCAGGAGGGGGACACGACAGGAGGGGTGTTCTTTAGGGATTAAGGATGGAGGAGAAGAGAGGGGACTTTGCTGCTGGTGGTGGGAGGAGGAAAAGTGAGCAGGGAGGAGGAGGATGTTGGATGGCGGAGGCAGAGTAAGGTGCGCAGTTTGTGCAGATGGGAGCTTTAGTTTTAAAAACATTTCTTGGAGGTGCTCTGGAGGCAGATGTAATCTCACTGTTTGTGTTGAACCTTAGTGGGTGGGGCCAAAGTTTGTTTCTGGCTAAGTGATGTCAAAGAGTAAAAAATAGGAAGTAAGCTATTAGGATGCGTGAACTTTTACATGAAAACACACATCTGCTCTTGAAAATCTGCCCTGCTTGGTGTTTAATTTGGCAGAGCAGAGTACTTTCCAAAGCTGAGAAAAGTCTAACTTCTCAGGAAGGCAATGAGTCATGTGAAACAATTAGTTGATTCATTGATAATTCGAGCAAAAGGAAATTAACTCACCAACAATTTTGATAATCGATTCATCTTCACGGTCCTTTACCCAAGCAAAAATGGAAAACATTGTCTGGTTTCTAAACGATTCATCGACTAATCGTATGACCTGTAGTAATCTGCTTTTTATTTGTCAAAACAAGATGTGGCCCAGGCATAGCATTTTCTCACTTATGGTAATGCACCTAGTTTAGCTAGTTCCCCAACTGACCTTCCAAGTTCAAACTGGCTGTACTTGCCTGTAGGGATCTTGGTTTAGTTACCCTGCAAGATCATGAATGAATGAGAAAAGGCCCTCTGACTCAAATCACTGTGGTTCTTTGACTCCACCACTTTAGACTTAACGTGATAATTGAGCTTGTTTCTGCCTCCACAGCAGCTCTGTTTGTATGACTAAACCTCCAATCTGTGCAGTGTGCCTGGGTTGTGGATGTTGAGACCTTGAAGCCATAACTTTGCTGTAACGGAGAGGAAAGCAAAGCGCCAGTAAAAACAGAGGAAGCAGATAATGAGTCAGCTTTCTAGTTTGATACGAGCCACGGCGGCCAGCTAAAGCGTTACAAAAGAAAAAAAAAAACAGCTTCCAAAGGCTTTTTCAAAACACGGAAAATGAAAATGTTTCTAGTAGTAGTAGTTGAACAGTATTATACATTATTGTAGATGTGTATAAACTCCAGCAGTACGCAGGTGGGTAGGTTTGTATGGTTGGCATGGGACAGTAAAGCAAGGACTAGACAATGACATCAAAAACAGGAAGCACTAAGTAGTCACTGGGTCAGTCTGCATTTCCAATTGATTAAACAGTCCCTTGTCATTAGACAGACCATCATTAAATTCAACTTTGGTCAAGATTTCAGTTTTTTAAAAATCAACGAGCTGTGTTGTCAGTAATCCCACTCACCTTTGTTACAGAGATAATGACTGCTTTCACCTGAGCCCAGCAGGCATTTTGTGTCCCCAGACTTCTTTAACTAAATGCTCACTTTGTGGCAAAAAAAAAAGAAGAGAAGCTGAGGCATCAAATGAAATGTATCATCACTAAAGAATCTAAAGCATTTGTCCATCCTGGCTTTACTGACCTGAGGACAGCCTCAAACCACTTTCTTATTGGATGAAGGAGCAACCACAGAGGAAGAGAGACATCCTATAACCAGCATCCTGGTGCTCTCCTGATTCCCCAAAACCACCTCAGGGCAACAATCAATTTTTGTCTTTAAATTCTGGAAATTAAACTTTTTCATCCAGTAGGTGCAACACCTGGAATTTAATTTTTTTTTCTTTCCCAAACGTAGGGTTTTGTTGCTCAGATTGGCTCCTACAACAGAATTTGCCAGCGTTTTGTTGCTGGATGGTCCTAACTTGCCTCCCTGCTGATAAAAAGCTTTAACGTGATCTTTGCTCCTCTGAGGAAGTTCTGAGGAACCCAGCCCTGCAAGGAGTTTTACAACAATGTCGGTACAGTAGACAGCAGCTGTGTGAATTATAGGAGAGGTTCCAGTTGCCTGCAGCAATCAGTGTTGGCATTTAACCAGCTTTCCAGCAGAAGTCTAGGTGGAATGCATCACTGTGTGTAGGTGTTTTTTCGGACCTGCCATTACGTGCACAATGCCCACCAGCTTATTTCTGTGGTGTTGCATTCATGCCAACTCCAGGGGGTTTTGCTCTCACACATGCACCAGCTCACCACTTAGAAAACCATATGGTTGTATATTTATCCATTATGCATAATGTCCTAACCATGCACTCTAAATGGTAAGCCTGCACAGAAGAACCTAACCTCCAATATTCCACCAGATCTTCTGCTGATACTGACACTGATGCTTCACTCTGAGGCTAAAAAATTTAAATGCCATGACTGATATTACAGATTAAACCCAGAGAAGAAAAGAAAAATCTTAGCTGGACATCCGACCTGACAGAGTTGCAAAATTCAAAGATCATCAGAGTATATTTTGGGCTGTGAGCCAACACCCACACCAGCGTACCACACAGAGGACAGTGACACTTTGAAGTTGTATTCTAGTGGATATTGATAAAAAGAACCTGCAAAAGACTCCAGTCTACAGTATCTACGAAGCGGAAGGAGAGGGCATTGAAGCCACACTGTAAATATAGAATAATAACCAGTTTGTGTATACCAAGGCTGCACAGTATCTAGGGGGGAAAAAAAATTCTAAACTGCTATTTGCCTGACAAGGTACTACGGTGCTGTTCTTGGATTAAAATCTAATTTAAAACAGGAGAGAATCTTTAGAAACAAAAAAAGTGATTTATTTTTCCCCCTGCCAGCGCTGTGCAGCCTTAGCATTTGCTACTACATGTTAAGGCCGTTAATGTGAGGCCTTGTCTAATACCACTGTCTACAAAGTCAGGCTACTCTGAACATTGAATATTGAAACCAAGATTACATTTTTCTGTCTTAGCAACACATGAACGGTAACAACCACCCGGTGGAGGATTCTGTGGGCCGTAGTGATACTTCGCCACATCCTCGCTTTGTTGCAGTTATTGTTGTTGTTGTATGTGTTGTTATGGTCATTTCCATGGGGGTTGTAATAGCGGTAGCCAACGAAGAAGACCAAATTCCTCCACCTGTCCTGAATCTATGCTGTTTTACAAATTGAGTTAGACTTCAACACAAAACCCTGCCTTTTCAAAAGAGGGGTTTTCCAGACTTAACCTCTCTGTGGCAAAAAAGAGAGCAGTGTGGAGGACTAACTATGTGAATCTTCTACGATGGCTACACCTGAACCTGAAGGACAAAGGAGACAGAGATGCTGAGCTGTCACCAGTAATAATACTCTCCTGCTGTTAAGGGGGCGTTTCACTCTGAGTAAGCTCATACTTCCTGATGCAGTCAGGACCACATATACATAAAAAACTAGTCATCTTGTACATTATAACCCTGTTATACCAGCTCTGGCGTGTGTGTGTGTGTGTGTGTGTGTGTGTGTGTGTGTGTGTTAGCTGTGTGTTGTGTGTTCAGTTCAGCAGCATTTGGCTTTTTCTGAAGGGGGTTAATATGTGTGAGACTGCGTTTAACAACCATCGCCAGCCCATTACTGTGGCAACAGGCTTTTCCTATGTGAACCCCCGTGAAAGGAGATCTGTGAGAATCCAGGTTGGGTTTATTGGTGGTGGTGTAGTAGAATTAACAGCGCCCCCTGCATTGGAGGAGGTCACATAACACCACAGCGTTTCTGACTGAACCCTATGGAGCCGGGTCGAACCAGGTTCTGATGTGGATTAAACTGACCCAGACAGCGCTGGCGGAGTTGTCTAACATTCTTCATCTTGAAAACCAGAGACGGAGCATGTGTGTGTGTGTGTGTGTGTGTGTGTGTGTGTGTGTGTGTGTGTGTGTGTGTGTGTGTGTGTGTGTGTGTGTGTGTGTGTGTGTGTGTGTGTGTGTGTTTGTGTGGTATTAGATGTAAATATGCTGCCTTGATACACAGATCTGTTCTTTGGCGTGGTCACTTCAGAAGACAGGCTAGAAGCTGTCCATACAGAAAAAACAGAGGAAGTAGATTGGACTTGCACTTCTGTTGAAGTGTCTGTTGATCAGGCCTGGGTCAAGCAGCCCTTAAAATCACTTGTGATGCTTTATTTCACACTGATCTGGAACCAGACAGGTGGAGTCTTAGCTGCAAGAAAGCTGAGAGAATGAAAAGAAAGTCCTTTCTTGTAGTTGACCACCAAGCCAGTATTATCTGACCTGTTGCACTCATCTGGTCACTCAAACAAGTTAGAATGAGCATTAATTATTGGCTGAGACTATTGAACCCAGGGCTGATGGTCATGTGGTCACACTGAGAGAAGGAACATGCTCAGCAGTAGTCGTGTAGGAGTTCAAACAGTGAAGCTTGCCAAATAAGGAAGTTTCTAGACATACACACATCACTTTATATATATATATATATATATACTGTATACGATATAAAATATGTATATCTATATATATATATATATGTATCTACGCTTTACGTTGCTTTTTCGATACATTTTGTAACCTTTTATTCTTTTTTTAAAGTTTTTTTTAACCCCTGAGAATACCATGGACTGCTTTAAGTACAAAATACAACTCTCTGAGAGAACATAAAGTATTTTTTTAAAAACAAATTTACACACAAATTCAAGAACTTAAGAGCGCAGGCCTCTGAAGCTGATTATTACATTGTCATCATTCATCTAACAAGAGAACAGATGCAGCAGAGCCATCAGTTACGAGAGCTTGTCCACGTCAAACTTAAGTGGCAGCCATGTTGGTGCCATAAACCTGCTCAATGCTTCGCTGAATAAGCATCTTACTACACCGATATCATAAATTGCATAGATACACTTGGGTGATATAAAGTATGAACTTGTTTCTCTTGATTTCTCTTGATTCTCGTGACTTTTGAGGGATTCACTACCTAGAAATCATCCAATGATGTGGATACACTGCACACTGGATGCTCATGTTAAACAGCACAGTGAGTCGGTGATTGTTTTATATGAAGGAGACAAGAAGCAAAGGTTTAGGGGGGGAAAGGGTTTTTAGGAACCTTCAAGCTACGTAATTGTAATTTCTAAGATGCTAATAAAACTTGTTTTTCCACTCTTAGGTCATGTGATGACACCTGAGCCAGCCAAGACCATGAGATGTGGTTAAAAGCTCCAAAAGCCAGTAAGTGGACCTTTTGAGTTGAGATCATTTTGTCACGTGCTTTGTCCAGTTTTGTCTTATCAATTCACCATTGCAGTGACAGCGAGGCTCTTGTGCGTTTCTGCCCGCCTTTGTGATTTAGCCCAAGATTTTGGCATATTTTTACACACGACACTTGAATAATGAAGCATTATTGATTAATACCACTGAACTGACCGCTGACAGCGAAAACACAAAAAACAAAAATGGACAATTAGTTATTTTGTCACAAATCTAAAAAACTTGGTTTGAATGGGAGTCGGCTAGCGGCAGGCTAATGTTTTATTTTCTGTTTTTCCTGTCTCCATGTGTATCTGTTGTTGCAGTCAGCTCTCGAGAAGAGGCAGCGACATGGTGCTCACAGTGTAACCTGGCCAAACTCTGTTTATTGATGGCTCTGGACTGCAGTGATCTAGTTGGGGGGGGGGGGGGTGGCGGGCACAGAAGAGTAGGCAGCTCTTTGCACTGATAGTATGGTGTGGCTCTGCTTTACTAACTGTTGCAGATGCTTTGTTGATTAATGGCAAACGCTGCATTTACATCCTTGTTTCAGGCACTAGACAATTGTTAAGGTGACAAGGAGCCCAATGCTGGCTACACTCTGTAACCCATCCCACAGGATTTCCTTTTGGTTTGATTGTTACAAATCCGATTGAGAAACGACTGATTGATCTACTTACTGATTGATTGTTTGGTTGAGTGAGAAGGTTGGGGGGTTTAGGGGAGGTAGGGGCACAGGGGCAAGCGACAGAAGGCACAGAGTTTCTACAATGATTTTTATCCAAAGATTCAGGCTAAACAAAAAAAAAAATGAATTCAGAATTAGGAAGAATTTGAAAGCAGCTGACAAAAGTCAGATCAAATATTTCAACGGCTGTGATGTGAGCAAAGGGATTTGCTTCGAGTAGTATGTGTGTCAGTATGTCTGTGTGTTTGTGTCTCTGTGACAATCTGAATGACCACCAGGATTGGGGTCAATCTATTGGCTATTCAAAAACTGGAAAAGCTGGAAATCTGTTTTTTTTTTTTTTTTTAGATAAGATAAATTTCAGAATGACGCCTTTAGTGTACATTTTACAACTGAGTCAACATGATGAGAATTGACCCCAACCCTGAATAAGCATCTTTTATACACACAAGTGCGTACATTACAGCTCTTATGACTAGCTAGTTGTGCTTTTCAAGGCTGAATACATGTTGTCCCATGTCACCCTCTGTACATATTCAGACCAGCTCTGGTGTGAAATTGTCTTTCCACTGAACATATTCAAGAAAACAAGGACTCACTGGATGCATCTCAGGCCATAAAGACCAAGAGCGAAGCAGACCCTGAAACCAGTTCGAATAATAATAACAATAATAATGCCCCGAAGTGTTTGTTCCCAAGTCTGGCAGATACCACAGACATGAGGCCAGAAATGGGTACTTTAACGCCCAGAAACAAAATGAATCTGAAATACAAAACAAAAGACTACAGGTAATGTTTGTTTCCTATTTGTTGAATGTATCGCATCTTGTGGTAAGCTAACGACAAACTACGGTCCGGGTGGAGAAGCGTTACTGTACGACAGGCAAACAGCTACATTCAAATTCACCCCAAAAACAAAGCAGGTAAGAGCTGAAGAGATTTTCCACTGGTAAATGTGACAGGGATTTGGTTGAACAAAGCCATCCAGCCATGTTTTGTAGACTGTATACTGGGCACAGATGGAGAAACAATTAGCCAGCGGGACTCTGCTTGGATAACTGTGTGTGTGTGTGTGTGTGTGTGTGTGTGTTTGTGTTTGAGTCTCAGTTATTTAGGATGCCAGCACGCTCCTTCTCAGTAGGTCCTCGTTCCCAGAATGCAACTGCGGCAAGCGGAGTTTGCGTCCGCCAGAGCGTGTGTCCGTATCACTCTGCTCGCCATCAGAGAAGTACCCGTCAGTCTCGGCAGCGTCCAGCAGGGACGTTTCCCTTCCTGTGAGCGGCAGGTCCACAGACTCCAGCCCTGCTATGCCTCCACCTCCACTGAAGCCCCTCCCTCTGGATTTACCCTGGCGGGACAGACGGAGCCGTGGGGCCCCACCACGAAGGATTGCCCCTGTGTCGGGCACGGTGACCCCAGGGCTGAAGGCCGGTGGCGGAGATGAGCTTGCAGTGAAACCAGATCCAGCCCCTGACGCAACTCCATTCCCTGTGTGGATGCTGTCCCACCAGCCGCGGTCCTCCGAGATGTGACAGGAATCCATTTTGGAGATGGGTGGCTGCGGCGGCGGGTCCCTGTGTAGGTCAGAGCTCCTGGTCTGGTGGTGATGAATGTGGTGGTGGTGCAGGGCCTTGGAGGAGCCCCTGGACCTTTCGCCTTTCCGGCCCACATGGCTGGGCTTTTCCTCTGCCACACTCACCCAGAGGCTCTTTGCAGTGGAGGGGCTGCTGGCAGCGGAGGTGGCTGCTGCAGACAGGAGCGTCTGGGGCTGGGTGGGGGTGGTGGATTGCGGGTGACCACGAGCACGGGGCTTGTTGCCCCCTCGCGGTTTGCGGCCCAGCTGGGGTGTTTTCCAGGTGGACTGCATGGAGTTCTCCATCATAAGATTTAGCAGGCTCTCCTCGCCTTGCAGGAGCTGGATGAGAGAAGGAGAACAAGAGAGGAGGTGAGAAAAAGAAAGATAAGAATTAAAAGGAGAGCCGATGAGAGTAAATCAGAAGAGATGATATATTAATGATATATCTGGAATGTTGCCCGTTGATCAAAACAACAATTAATTTGCCTGTTGCTTGAGTTTCGGGTTTTGAAATCTCACATTCTTGCCCGTAATATTTTGGAACAAAAACTCCCCACCCACCACCACCTACCCACATTTCCAACAGCTTGACAATGGAGGATGTGAGCAACTGTTGTCAAAACACATTTTGTTGTCAAGCAAAAAATTAAATGACAAAGCTGATGTCATCTAAGAGCATTTTACATTGTGATGTTTAATCTCTTCATGAGATGTTTCTGTTGAATCTCTAACTTGCTCTTTTGTATTGCCAAAAAGGAGTTATATTATTAATGTCAACTACAGGCCTCTATAACATGCGACCTGTAGGCTTGTTTAATAAAAGTCAGTCATTACTTCACACCCTTTTAAAAAATTCTGTTCATTTTTTCAGTTCTTTCTTAAGGATATCAGGTTTTCATATTAACATCTCAGTCTGTTTTATTGAAAAATGGCAGTGTTCCTGTTTTTTTTGTTTTTTTGTTCCTGAACACATCCTCAAACAATGGAGTTATATCATGCATTCTGGTTGGAGCTGCCTGCCAATCAATACACAAACAGAGCACATTCCTGAGGAGAACAGCAGGTCAGCCACAGTGCAGCTCTGCTCTGACCATCAGCTTTCTTATCGAACTCATCAACCCCACAATGTGAAGTGAGCAAAACTCACACAACTCAAACACTCCACTCATATAAAGATTCAATCTAAAGGTCTTGATCCAGAGTCGAGTGGGGTTTGTGACATCTGACAAAAGTGGATGGTTTTCATTTTGGGAGACTTAAGAATGTACTACAATAAAAAAAGCAAACAATCTTCTTTTCACTCCTCAGAATTATTCAGTTACTGTACTAGAGAATAACATCCAGGTTTTAAAACCACAGTGCAAATGGCTCACGTCAAGTTGTGCCAAGTCAATTTGAATTATACAGCCCAAAATACCAAATTGTCCTCAAAGGGCTTGTTAAATGTGTTATTAGAGCAGCAAGAGGGAGCAACTGCAAAAAAAAAGTGTTGTCAAAACACTAACATACAATTTTGACTTTGATAGCATTATAAACTTAAATACCTAAAACTTAAAACACTACTGCGCTGGCTGTTGACTTTGACCACAGTGTCAGAGAAATGATAATTGAAACATGAGGATCATTGTAAATTACTTTTGTGGACAGTTTGCACAGGATTTTAAAAAAGGACTAAATAATTTCCTAAAACAGCGAGGCACTGTAGTTTTTAGCAAACATTACTCAAACGGGAGTAAAAAGTCCTTTTGTTGGGGACTATTTTCAGCCGTGGATTAATACACATTTGCTGCAGCAGCGAGTATTTCTATCAACAGGACAGTGTATTTGGGATCGATTCAAAATAAACTACAGTGCCCATGTTTCTCATAATGAGGGAACATGTCATCCAGTGCAGCAGTGGAGTTCATTGATGTGTTTTTAATAGTTTTTGAACAATAATGGGGCTCTGTGGCATAGAGGAATAAGATATATCAGGCTTTGGCCACACAGTAAAAAATATTTGCTAGTAGGATCAATTAATTGTTGCTTTTAGTATTTTAATAGGATTTATTGACAATAAGAAAAATATAGAATATCACTACACCAGACTTATCATTTAAGCTGTTAGTATCCTATGAGTTAGCTTAGCAAACTACTGAAAATCACTCACTCTATTTTGGCTAGCATACATCATACAGTTCGATGTGTCCATGAGTTAATTCTCTTTTTTTAGTGTCCGATATGCTGCTAACTTATTCATTAACCCAAACCTGCCATTCATGGCTCCGTTGTACATGACTGTAAACACAGACAGCATAACCTCAAGGGCCATTAATTAGATTGAGCAAAATATCTGACTGGGCACACGTGTGGAAAAGTAATGTTCATGTTGGTTTATGTGGAACTTTGTGCTAAATTTCAGCGCACCAACAAGCAAAAATTGACTTATTCTGTCCTTGTACACCACGGGCAGTATCAGCTGTTGCTGATTATGACAGTTATTAAGTTTGTTTGAAACAGTTTACTTCTCGCAAAAATGGCCCGCCTGCACATTTTTCTGCTTTCAATTTAGATTTTGGCCCTTTTGCCCCATAGTCAAGTCCCCATCCATGAAGAACTTTTTGACTAAGAACTTTGTGTAACTTTGGATGTCCGTCTGTAGGCAGGGTAGTTCCTTATTTGGCTCCTGGCACAAGTTTTGTCCACCAGTGAAGTGGACTGGGATTCAGTTCAAGAGGTGATGGACAGTTTGACGCTGCTGCTGATTTCAGCTGTTTGAATTTTGCCATGTGCGCTGTCGTTCACTGCCAACAGCCAGACTGCAGCTCTGTGTAATGTAATCCTCCTCCTCCTCCTCTTCCTTTAACGCGCCTGATCCGTGTGCTGTCTGCATGTACTGGCGCTGAAATGATGTTCAGCATGCAGATCACTTTTTGTTTTGAAAGTATTGAATGAGTGAAAATCCACAATGGAATTCAATCCATTGCTGCATTATCAAAGTAGCATCTATTGTATGCATCAGTTGTCATAATATTACAGTCAACTCAGAAATAGCCGAGGCATCATTTGCAGGCCTCCTGTTGCTGAAGCCCTACCTGGTCGGAGAGCAGGCGGCCGCTCTTGTCCCGATGCTGGGCACCCAGAGCCCACTGGCTCAGCATGTCATCAGCGGTGATCTGAACCGACTGGGCGAGCCAGCTGTCGAACAAAGAGTTGTCCAATGGGAAGGACTTTGACAAACCTGAGGGACGGGGAAGGGACATATGCAGGGAGGAAGAGTATCAAGACAGAGACAGAGGGAGAGAGAGTGAGCAGGGGCGGCAAAGGGGTGGGAGAAAAGGCGGGATGAGAGAGAATTGGTAGGGATGAAGGGAAGAAAGAGGGAGAGAAGGGGGAGAAAGACAAAGCAGACAGGTGAGGGGTGCTGCACATTTTTCATAAATAAAAAAAATACAGAAAAATTTGTACTAAAAGCTTCAGTCAAGTCGAAGGGAATTGTCTCCCAAATGAGGTCAAGAAGTAAAAGGCATAAATAAAGCAAGAGCACTGAAGGCTTTTCGGACTGCAATGCAAGACTTTAGTGCCAAACCTTAAATCCCACAATTCTGTTAAATACAGGGTTAGCTTCCATTCGCTCAGTGAGTTCACTCCATTCAAAAGTGACACAAATAGTAATGATTGGGCTTAGATTTTTCTTCTTTGAAAACTGGCAATGAAACAAGTTTTTGTACAAGAACACATTCACCATTTTTTAAGAAAAGGCAACACAACATAATGCAAAGCTGACTGACGTATAGCCTCCTTGCCAAAAACAGAATGCATATGATGACATGAATGCACAGAAAGTAAGGACAGCATAATGCATCCAAACAGCTACTGTCTAAACAGTACAGAGCTGTCTGAAATCGCAACGTCTTCCAGTTTTGTGCCGTGAAGCAATAGAACAGGTTCCTCAATCTGAGTTGGTCAACATTGAAAGGCAATTGGAGGCTGCATCTGTGATATTCTTGTTTCATTTGTTAATTATACCAACATCTCCAAATTGATGTTAATCTCTCACATAGCACCTCTAAATATTTTTTTTTCTTCTATTTTGGCCTTTGACAAAGTGACATTTACAGTATGTAGCGATAAGCTTCAAATCTAAACATGCTGTTTCTGTCGCTTCATCAATAATGAACATATAAATCCATTTTACAGCAAAAATCCTGTCTCCTTCCCAACAGAGTGTGTGTGCGTGTGTGTATAATTAGGAGATTTACATGGCTCCTTTTCTATCATTGTGGGCTGTGAAAGTGCTGCCAAAGCACTGCGTGTCTGTCTGTGGCATTTTAGTCTTTCTTACTCTGACACACACACACACACACACACACACACAATGCAGTGAAGACAGTGAGGCTTAGAGAGAATGGGGGCTGGGATCCATTAGCTCTCACGCAGAAGAGGGTGCCCACATTTTGGCTTTCACACCTCACATCTTAGCAGAAGAGCTGGGGTTAGAGGGGGTTTTATAGCATTTCATTGAATCAGAATGCAGTATCGTTTCTCTGAAACCCTGTCAAATTCATTTACGTTCAGCTTTTGACAATTTGAAGAAACAAAAGTTATAAATAAATTAATAATTAAGAACTAAAACTCAGGTTTTGCCAGATAGATTACATGTCTGATGTTTAGATATATTACTATTAGGCTTGCCACGGTAGTCAGTGTTACCGGTGTTGCACGGTGTTAGGGCATACACAGATTCAATTATTTGCCCACCATCGTTTTGCTTTTTTTTTTATAGAAATAAAACCCATTTAGTTCATTTTCGCGTATCAGCGCCCACATCCATCACATAAAAAAACTCTAATTTGTGAAATACTAAGCATGTTATCATTACTTAGTTGTACGATGGACGCTACAATTATAAACTTTAAGTGTGTGCTCTGTACAGCAGCAGCAGAGTCGCAGACAGATTTCACTTATCACGTGACGAGAGTAAGGAGAGTTGACAGACAAGACGATGGCAGAGGATTTAACGTTAAAGATCAAAGTAAGCGCTCTACAGATATTGAGCATCATTAACAAATATCTTTTCTTGTAAAATGTCCGGTGTAATTGGTAACACTGGTGTTGTCACAAGTTTATTAACCTGTGGGAAAATGTCTTCACCGTGGCATCTCTAATTACTACCTGAATGTTCTGAACGTGGCTGATAAAAAAGAGAGAGGAGATCAAACAGATATTTTACAAATCTGGACCCGAATACGAAATGAAACGCACCAACTGTTGCTGTAAACTAGCTAGCAACGGACACACCAACCGTGTCCTTGGGAGTGTTTGTGTGTGGTCCGCTCTGACAGCACAAAACTCAACAGAAACTTTAAGTTATTTCCTTTCAGTCTCTTCTTCCTCTTGTCTCTGTACATTTATGAGGCAGATTCAAAAAAGTTCAGAGATAAGCATTATTTTTTTGCTCAAACTGAAACACTATCAACTCACAAGGACATGTCTTTGTCAATTCTCACTGCCCCAGACGAATTCATGTCTAATCGCATCTTTCCAATGACTTTGTATGCAATTGCATCATCTGTCTGAACTCACGGTTAGAAGAGCTTTATAATGTTTTGTTGTTTTAGATGATGATAGATGAGAAAACTGTCCAAACATTTTCTAGTGTTGGAACCCCAGATAGATGCATATAAGACATGACCTCTGATCTGATAAGAATCTGTGCTTGTAGTTTCTTACAAAGAGAGGACGTTCACAGAAAGTGGGACAACAACAGCGAGACCTGATCGCAATCTTGGACTCTAAAAACAACCTACTCTTTTATTTATATGAGTAACTATCACCCGTAACACATAGAAACAACCACAGAAACCCTGTCGAAATTCTAAAAATTTCAATCAGTACATCAAGTGTGTAGACAAAAAACAAAGCTATTTCCTCTGGTGAAAAATCAGTATTTGTGTTAAAGAAAAACAACCTTTAATAATTTTAGACCAAGAACTGTGTGGAAAGGAAAATGTTCTTTGTTGGTATAACAGCAGGCAAAATTAAATGTGCAGCAAAATCAAAATGATCTTAGACTCCAGAGGGCGTATCATCTAGTGAATGGAAAAATAATGAAATTTAGTGTTCTTACTTAGCCAGAAACAACCATTAACCTCTGCACGAGAACGCTGGAGTACAGCATATCCACTTTGGGGAACAGCTGCCTCTTAAACCATAGGACCATATAAATATCAGAAGAGATAATGTTGACACACAAACACATTATGAAAAATACAGACAAGTGCGTGCAGATTCATCTGGTCTGAGCTTCTTTTCCCTACTGTCTTTTCAGCCTCCCTGTAAATCTTCAGTGCCTATAATGATCTGCCAAGCAGGACGGCAGGAGGTGCTGTTAGGGTGGCTTTAACAGCAGCTATACTCCACACACACATACACACACACACACACGAAGCTGGTTGTTTCCATGACGCAGCATGTCTCTGCAGGAGTCGAGTGAGCTCTGAGGGAGGGAATAGGTGACAGAGGGAAAAAAAGAGGCAGTGAAGAAGTGTGAGGAAGACAGGAGGGATTGATAGAGGAGAGAGTAGCAGAGTTCAGAGAGAGGAAGGAAGGAGGGAGTCTGTAGCTATGTTCAAATTATATCACATACTGTACATCCTGACATTATTACCATACTTTACATCTGGAAAAATAGAGAGACTAAGAGTCTGCAGCCATGCTAGCAGCTCTGTGAGGCTGTACTGAGACACAGCAGTGCTTTGAGCTAAATGCTAATATCAGCATGCTAATATACTCACAATGACAATGCTAACATGCTGATGTTAAAGATGTATCATGTTTAATTTCAAGGCAATCCATCTTGTAGTTGTTGGGATATTTTAGTCTGGATCAAAGTGGTGGACTGACCGACAGACCACCATCCCTGGAGCCGCTAGCGTGTCTAAATAACTTATTTTGCATCATCCCATGTTAAGAAACATCATGTTATCACGTTGTTGCTGCTCTTAATAGGTGGGCTTTAACTAATTTATCATGAGTGTTATGCTAACATCCCCTTTTTTTCCCACATTCAACATGGTAAAACTGTGTTAAATTGTTGCTGTCCCACAAAATCTGTTCCATTTCACTAAAAGTCTTGTCCCTTTTTCTTTTATTCTTATTCATACTATTTTATTCATATGTGGGACAATGATGTTGAAATCAGGAACGGGCTCCTAAAGATTAGGTTAGATATTAATATGTGTCAGTTTGTTTTGTCCGAAAGTGATCTGGGAGGGAAAGATATCACTCTAGAGGGAGAAAAAAATGAGAGGGGGGGAGACATTTTCTTCTTTGTGGAATTGTTCTTTATGTATTTAACACAGAAATATATACTAATAACAGTATTGAATAAAAATGTTAGCATTTTTTCAGCTTAAAAATGCTGGAGGGACCAAATAATATATATTTCCAGAGGAAGCCTACTGAGAGTGGAGCTGTATCTTTTAAACCAGATGACGACACTGACTCCTCCTTCTTCGGCTACAGCTAACATGTTGAACTAATGGTATACTGTAGGCTAATGCTAATGTATCACAAGGTCCTGGTGCCGTTAAAGTCATGTAAAGGCCTTGTTCAAGGTTTTGTTGCGTGACAACAACAGTTTGGGGAACAGCCAGCCTTGATGCCGGTGCACTTGTCTCACAGCAACAAAAAGCCCCAGGATGGCGTTACAGAACAGCTGATATTGTAGCAGCGAGCAGTGTTTCGCTAGCCAGCACTACTAAGGCAGTGCAGGGTAAGGAATGCACTAGCAGCAGGACAGGGCCAAGACCAGGCCTGTGGCCACGATAGAGAGGGAGTGTGTGTGTTGCTAGGTTGCTAGGTCTAAAGCCCTCAGTACAATTTGATGATTGTTCTCGAGTGCCAACCGTCTGCCTGGAAACGCCACCAGAAAGACAGAGATAGAAACAGAGAAAAGTAAAGGTGCCGGAGGAGCGACAGAGCGATCAAAAGACCCGTCAGAGCGTTGAAGGAGAGAGCCGAAAAAGAGCGAACTAAATACCTGAATAAAGGAGTGAAATCACAGAACAGGGCACAAGAATGGCAACCAGAATAAAAAGCTCAACATGAATCAACAGAAATGAACCTGTCAGAGTTTTTCTCTACAACAAAAGGGACGTTTTACATGTCTACCTGTCTCTACCATACTGTGTCAAAATGATCACAGTATTCTAATCTGTAATTTGCCCTCAATATCTTTTTGACCACCTGAATGAAATGTTAGAGCAAAGAAAAGCAGAAACTTAATTTCACCTTAATGCTAAAGGAAAAAGCCACCCTTGTACACTTTAAATGGGTTAAAAAACATACAGGTAATACAATGCAACCTGGAATATTTGAGCCTGTTATGTTTTCATTCAGAATGAAAGAGCACAGGCGTCTTTCTAGAGATGCTATCCTGCACTGAACTCCATCAATAACACAGAGAAAAAGCCATCATGCAGGACACAAAGATACCTGCTTCCTCAGTAACAAGAGCCTGAAAACACCAGAATGCACTGCAGCCAAGACGTATAGTGCTTTGAGTGAGGGGCACTTTTCTCACTTGTTACCAGTGTTAAGAACTCAAGGCTCTTTTGCTTTTACTGTTACCATCAGGCACAAAAGTTGAAACACAACAAAAAGGCAGATTATTATTTTTGATACAAAAATCCTCTAAAATGCATGGGATGTCACTGAACAGTGTGAGAGGAAATCAAGACTGGCATTTTAAAGTTTTTTTTATTCATACAACTTTGGAAAACCCCCTCTCCCTCCACATTCTCAAACTTCATTCACAGATTGAGTACTACTCCTCATGACGAGTAAAATGAACTTGATGTGTCAAATCCCCGTTAAATCCACGTAGATTTTGTCTCTTCAAATCAGAAGTACTTTGGGTTACTATTGCCCTCCGTGTGTTTTGGGCATTCAGGCTGCAGTGTGGTTCAACACACCCCAGTGGACAGTTTGATCAGGTCCTAATATTTCACCTATGATCCCAGGATTGAGCTGCTTCGTTGGGGCAGTTCACCGCGGAAACCATGTGGCTTTACACTGGCCTGTGTGGACATTCGCACTAGAGTTAGGTTGGGGGGTTTAAAGACATGGGATCTGTTTGATAGGACACACGGTGGTCATTCATTTTGTCATTAGACCCATATAAACTTCTTTTATATTTCTTTCTTTAAATTCACTTTTAAAACCAACTTTTAACAGCTTTGCAGTGATTAATCTATTAAAGAGTAACTTAACAGGTTAAAAATCAGTGTTTTGCTGCCCTTTATCGTTGAAAGTTTCAAGCCTGTTTAACCTCTGACCTCTGGCTGTGTGTGGTCAGAAATACTGTTGTACCTGTAAACACACCCAACAGTGATGTCGTGGGGTCCTGAAGTACACCTGTACATCACTGCAGCAAGGTGACAAGTTAAACCACTGATGGGCAGCAAAGACAAGATTTTAAGTGGGTGTTAAGTTACTGTTTAAGCTCATATTTTGTCCTAGCTTAGTTTTTATCTGATTGTGTTTTATATTGTGTTCTGGTTTGTCTTTTTAAAAAGTACTATATAGATTGATTTTTATTATATTACATCATATATCTGCAGTATCCTCACAAAGCCGGCACCTGAATCTGACCTCTCTCATTGTAGTCTAACAGGGCTCAAAGGGCATTTGCTTGGGTTAGAGGTGTCATCAGTAGACGCAGACCTAATTTACTGTGCAGGTGATTTGTTTACTTCTCTCACAGGCATTACTTCAACCACAAGGTGATTGCTGGTGCATAATTGCTGGAATGTCCTTGGGTTTTGTCATTTTCAAAGTGGAAAAACACAAGAGCTGCTCAGAAAATCACATTTCTGTTAGATGATCCATTGAACTCAGTTACTGTACTGAATAAGCTCTGAGCAGGTATTGAGACCCAGCACTTTCAGAATTATGTTACATTCAATTTATACAATGGCTACTTTAAAAAAGGTTCTAGACGGAGAGGAAATAAGTCACCTCATCGTCTACAAAACTCTGTACAGTTTGCCAGTTAATTGTTTTCTAGGAAATGTAAATTTGTCTAGCAACACTCAAACATGCAGATTAGATTGGATTACATTTTTTAACTGAGATTTGTTGTGGATCTCAGTTTTAGGGATGAAACTCCTCAGTGCCTATGAGCATGACACCAGGAAGATTTCATAACAATCTCCCTTTTCCAAATCACCACTGGCATATGGGCCCCACTAATAAACAGTGGGGATAAGGGACAGTACATCTGAGAAGGAGTTCTGGTACATATCTGTCTTCTTGATCCCAGAACACTAAGAGGAAGACAAAGCCCTGGGAGTCAGGACCAGACCCGACGGAGAACAGATGGCCTGACACACAAACGCACACACTGAGACTGTGAGATATGAACACATACGGCATGCAAAAACAAACACACAGATGACACACTGAGACAGGAACGATATATATATATATATATATATGTGTATAACACTGGCAAAGGAAAGCATACATGCACACACACAAATGCAGACAAATGATACGGTTGCACACGACAAAAGCAACACCACATAACGTAGAAGGGCTTGTTTGTCATGGAAACACAATGTGAGTGATGATTCCCCAGCATCTATTCAACAGCAAGTTGCAGTCCTTATCCCTCATCAGTCGAATGGAAAGACCGAGACAGAGAGAGAGAGAGAGAGAGAGAGAGAGAGATAAACGGAAAGAGGGAGTGTTATAACACAGAGCCAGAGAGAGAGGAAAAAGAGACCAAAAAACAGAGGAACACTGAAAGAGATAAATAGAAAAGAAGTGGGCGATAATATCAGAACAGGAAGCAAGTGAGGCAGAGCCAAACTACTCTCCTGTCCTGTGTTATCGTCTCTCTGTTTATCGATCATATTCACTTCAACAGGAAAACAGTGTTGGCTCTGCGACGCTCAGCTCTGGTTAAATAAGGAAATGAGAGACAATCCTGCGTCATCGCTGATAGTCAGTGTGTGTGGGTGAAAAGCTCAAAACAGCTCTGCCAGATTGTATTTTGATTGTACAAACGCACATATGATGGACAATCTATATACTCCATATTATACTGTACATATGTACTAGAGTTTGACCTGATCAGATGTTTAATGACTGACACTGACCATTTTTATTCCAAAGAAATCCCCCCCAAAGTTAAAAGAATTCAGTATTTCCTTGACAACATTACTCCTGTGAAGGTGAAAAACCCTCTAAACCTCATTCAGACCATCACGGTGCTCAGAAATGTAACATTTTTGGGTCTTATTTTTGTAGTTTTCACCGTCATTCCTGTTGGCAATGGTAATACTGAGAACTGACCAGAACCATTAGGGGAAGTAACATGAGAGGTCAGACAGTCTGTAGACAAATTACAACACTGATGTGGTGATCAGCAGGTCACCAGACGTCTAGGTTTAAACTGGGCTCAATTAGGTTTATAGTGAAATGTTTTTAGATGTGTAGGTTACATACAACCATTGTTTCAACATCATTTCAGTGACTATATGTCAGTGTGAAGCAGGTCTCAACTACTGTATATGTTGAAATAATTTTAAAATGCTGTTAAAACTGCAGTTATATGTAACATACGTCTTTGAAACTTTCACTTTTCAATTAAACTTAGACCAGTTTTAACCCAAATGCACCAATACTATAGTACAAAATGTGTATGCGAACAACCGCAGTAAGTAGAAGCTGTACCCGCAAGATGCTCGTCAACATTTAATGGACAACAGAACATTAGAGCTAGCGTTAACGTTTAGTTTTGACACAGTACAGCACCCGCATGATGTACAGCACGCACACTCTAGAGTTCATCTTCAATGAAAGCAAACGTCCAGGCGCATTAAGGATTTAATAATTAGCTCTGCAATACGAAGGTGAAGTATTTTGTGAATACTTTGTACGCCATCATCATCATCATCAGCACCAAACCACAGGACTTGCAAACAAGCAGGCCAACCAACGCACACTGAATCAAAACATCCAACACTGATCAGATGAAAGAAATAACTGGGATTAGGATTCTAAATGAAAAATCGATTTTGAATCGAGAACCTCTTCTGAATCAAATTGTGACACCATTCCCAAAGATTCCCACCCCTAATAGCCAATAGGAAAGATGACTATAATTACAAAAATAAACCCTACGTTGCACAGAAGTGGAACCGCCTCATGAGGCAAGGTTAGGCAGCAGGACCCATTTGAAGTTTTCTGAAGCTGATGAATAAAATCTGCCAATATACAGGTCTAACTCCAGTAACACTGCTTCACATTCAGGCAGGAGATTCAAACTAACAAACCTTCTACTTAAAATCCTGTTTCTCCAAACTCTGCAGCTGACACACAAAGCCAAAACGCCTACAAGTGGAAACTGAAGTTTTGCGGACGCATGGATGGATTTTATGTTCCAGAAATGTTAACAATAGGGTGAGGTTAAGCTTGGCTGTATATAATTCCTACCAAAATGCTCTAATCCCATAAAGGCAGAGCCCATTTCGTTATCGACAGAGCAGCTCCAGGTTTCATCCTTTGATGGCAGCATGAAGTCTTTGTTGGCTGGTTTTTGTAGCTTTAAGCAATGTTCTGTCATGTTCATTTTCTGAGATCACAGAAAGGAACTCCTCACATTTTACATGTTGCTTCAGTGCTGCTGTCATCGTGCCAACATGTCCTGTTTATGTATTATTAATGCTTTTCATGTGTCTTCTGTGTTGTATGTTGATGTGTCTGTCCTGCGTGTCACACTTCCCCATCATTTATAGACAAAGTTGTATGTTTATTGTCTATTTACACTGTTATTTAGCTGTAGGACTTGACCTCTGACCTCTCTTTGGAGAAGCAGAGGGGGGTAACTGAGAAGATAATTTACCTTTGAGGATCTATAAAGTAGTAAATTACTATAAATATCATCCCTCATGTAGGTGAACTGCTTTTACTCACATACACAGGAGGATAAACGATATTAGAGAGCACAGTTAGTCGTCAGAACTCATTTTCATTTAGGCTCTCAGATATTAATCATGTACAGTAATTGTCTGTGCAGCCCACAGCTTTTTACAGAATGTCATTGCAGGAATATTCATAACTTATTAGATCTGGGTACATATAAACAAAGATTATGCAAGACCACAAATCCACCCACTTGCTGTCCTACATATATAAGCTATTCACAGCAGAGGAGCTTGTTTTTAGAGGAAGCCTGAAGATATGGAGGACTTTGTTTTCCATTTTATTTGCCCACACAAACACACAGTATATCACAAATGTGACAAGTGTTTCTTACCCTTTATTGTGTTTGCCTGTTAATTATTCATTTTCTTACACAATAACAATATTGATATTTTTCTTATCTTAAACTTTATAGTTTCATCAGTACTTTATAAGCACTATATAAATATTTATTAAATGTTTATAATACCCTACTAATATAGTTGTAAGCATATATATATATATAGACAGTTGTAATAATATAAAATGTCTTCATAGAAGTTGCAATTGTTGACAAATACTGTACATTAATGAACACTTAAAATGTCCTTATAGACTTTATTATAGTGTGTTATAAACAATTTAAAAGTTTAAAATTACTGCTTATAAATGCTAAATAGGGGGACTTAAAGTTAAGTGTTACTGTTTCATCAAATGTTAATTATTGTCACAACAAATATGAAATATATGCTATTTAATAGGAGAAGCTTATGATTCCATATTTTTAGCACAAAGGGTCCAGTCTGTGTTTTGTTGACCATGTGGTTTCCTACTACCCCTGAAAGCACAACCCTTTATTTCATCTGTATGCTATCAATCACTTCACATGTGTGGTTGTTACCTTTTATTCGAATGGTTATGTATGTAATTTTGTAGGGAGACAATTCCAAAGTAAAAGTGATAGCATGAAAGCTAAAACCTGAAAGAGAGGAAACACTGTGTTTGATTCCTGACAGCGCGCTCTGGTTCTGCCACGACCGACAGCGCCAGCTCTCATCAAACTGTCACAGCTCTACTGTCCCATGAAGCTGCTGCATGTGAAAAAATAAACTCAGGATGTTTTCAGGATGTCAGGAAATACGACTTTACGGGAGCTGCCGACACATCTGAGGGGGCCACCTTTCAAAACAAGCCTATCTCCCTCAATGAATGCAGATAGAGAGGTAAACAGATGGACATGAACAGAGGGATAGACATTCAATTTAAAATCTGAGACTCCCATGTTTCTGAGAAGAGAGGCTTTGCTATCTGCACCCCTGATTTAGCACCATTTCTACCCTCACTAACATGCACCTGGATTATTTCCTGAGAATCTCAAGCTCTCAGCCACAAAGAATAGCTACTCATAGACTTCTCTAGGTCAAACATGTCACTTCTGCTCTTTTGCTGCTTAGTGATGGACGAACTGCTTCAGAGTAGAGTATCTTTTTGACTTTTATGAGGACATCTATGCATTAAAATGTTAATTTGCACCCCAATAGTCCGGCAGGTGGCTTGTCTCGTGTTGACAACTTAAAAGCTGCACATTCAATCACCATAGCCGCCAGTGTGTGTGTCAACACCTCCTCTCCTATCTCCTCGTCCACTTCAAGCCGCTGTGGATACGAGTGTGCTAAAATGCCTGTAAATTGTCAATGTTAGGAACAAATATCTACATACACATAATCTGCATGCTCAATTTCCATTTAATATCTGCCTTCTGAGCATCATATGTAGCTGTAACGATCGGTAGTGGGGAATGGATCGCCTTCCAGCAGGACAGGCAACCATTATCATCCATCCTCGTCTCACTAATGATGAGGATTGGCAGTGACAGGCCTCTCTCCCTTATTCTAACGGTGTCTCTCTTCCAGTCGCTCATTGATGACAAAGATTAATGCTGACAGAGCTTCTCTCTCTCTCTTCAGTTTTACAGTCTTTTCTATGCCTGTGTTTTCTACCTACTATTCCCAACTTTCACTCCTTTTACCCATATAAAAGCTTGGATTATGGTGTTTTTATTATGTATTTAACATTGTTTAGGATGAATGAATTTTAAACATTTACGTGTTAAGCTCGATTCATGGTCGACGCAAGGGGTTAACAGGAGTCTCGCCATAGATACTGTTTTTATTTCAAGTTCATAGTCAGATTTATCCAATTGATAGCACCACCGTGGATGTATCGTACATTATCAGGCAGTGTCGTGCTTTTAATATATTATCCATAGTAAGTATGTTTACGTTCTTTCACTCACTGTGATCGAGAGCAGAAGCTTTGCTGTGGAAATGGCTTTTAAAGATGAAAGATGTTACTGAAAATGAGAAGATAACTGAGCCGTTTTTTTCAACTTGCTTCATGTTGTCCTCGCTCTTAACAATCTCAAACACTAAAGCACTCAATACTACAGTACCCATGAGCCTCACCAGCTGCTGCACCACATTGTTGAAACATTTTAAAAACCAGAGGTTTATTTTAACTTTGGTTGAAGTTAGGTTGTTCTATTACTTTTTCAAAAAGTCCAATATTTGTTAAGTCTAAACAGTGCCAGAAAATAAAGATAAATGCCCACTGTAAGTTCCTAGAGACCAACGTGACATCTTGAAATTCCCCAAAGGGATTCAGTTTACATTCAAATAAAACAGAAAAAAACCTGCACTCTTCATATAAGTGGGAGCCACCTTATGTTTGGCATTTTTAACTCGATAAATGCCTTGAAACAATAAATCGATAAAAATTTTGTCTGTAATTTTCTGTTGATCATTGATTCATTTCCTCATCCATGTGTCATCTATGGTTTGACAAAACTTTGGGGAATAATGCCCCTGATAAAGTCAACTTAAGGCTACATAGAGTACCAATCTTAGTATTGTAGGATGGTTTAGAGGTTAGTGAGATTGTCTCTTAACCAGAGGACTAAAGCTCAGCTCCCATAGTTCCCAGTATGATTGTAACTCATGTTGTACCTCTCAGGTGGACGTTCTACAGTTCTACAGGCTAAAACAAGGTGATTTATGTGTTACAGGAAAGCTGAGAGGAGGTCTGCATGATTTACAGGGATGACATTTTTACTTGCTGCATCTCTCTCCCTCACTTTTCTTGTGTTTGCCTCTCTGTCTCTCTGAGAGTGATGTTACGCTGCCAACAGATTGATGCATCCGATCAGACCTTCTGGGCTGAGCTGCAGTCAGCTACTATTAAAGATTTTACAGTCGCACCGACACTTGATCTAACGCGCTGAAAATGCATGACAACACTGATGATGGAGGCATGAAGTCTGTAAAAAAAGAAAAGGTAATACACCAGCATGGAAAGGATGCTGACCACAGCAGAATAATACAGTTTTTTTGTTAAAGGTTGCAACACTCTTGATGCATCAATCATTTATTTAAGACAAGTTTCCACATATAAAGTCTTTATCAGGTCAAAATGAAACAATATTATCCTGAGATTTTAACACTTTTAAAATGTCTTTCTTGTTTTGTTATTGCATTTTGCCCTTATGAAGATATTGTATATGAAAACGCTGCCTGAAATAAATTAACAAATGTGCTGCAAGCTTTTGTCAGCAGGATCTTTCATATGGACACACAAACACACACTCATGTGGCATATGTTCAGCCAATGAGGTGCATTTGATCAGTTTGCAAACACTGCAGGGCGTACACCCACCCACGCACACGCACGCACGCACGCACGCACGCACACACACACACACACACACACACACAATGTACCTAGCTCTTTCAGCAGGGAGCCGTTCTCTGACTTCAATCTCTCCTTTTTCTTCTCAGGACTACTCTTCCTCCTCTCCTTCCCTTTCTCCTTCACTCCATTCTGCTTCCTCTTTTCTCCCTTCTGGGTTTTCTCTGCAGGGAGACACAGAAGACGGGCTCAGGTTAGGATTTAGTTGATTTATTCAATTTAAGCTTGATTTAGCTGGAAAGTGTCACTGAGCCTGGGGAACTTATCCCTCTCAGGCGGAATTTGAGTGAGAAAGTAGCACACAAAAGTTGGAGAAATATAGTGCAAAAAATATCCATACTATATCCATACTATCAGCTGAAAGTTCTTCAGATTATTTGTTGACATTTTAGGAAATCGTTTTATTTCTAACCTAATTTTAGCTTTGCAAGATAGTAAAAATGTGTTTGACATCTGGATGTACACATAGCCAATAAGACGCATAGTTGCCAGAGGGACAAACAAAGAAGGAAAAGCAGTGGAGAAAAGTCTCTGGTGAAATTGAATTTAAAGCCTGAGGAAGTATGTGTTTCCACACATTAATGATACTTGATTGTGTTGTAGCCCTGCCAGAACTTACTCTTCATGTTTTCAAACACAAGTGCACAGAGAGGCTTGTGACTGACAACTTTAAGTCTGATTGAGAAACAGGACATCATCCTACTGTGGGTGAGCACTCGGCTGAAGTAATTCTCAAAGGCAGGTACAGGTTGTCGGCCAATTTGTGGTTGCAGAAAAGGGAAGGTGTCATTGGCGAAATGTGACTCACCTCCTAAGTTCGTCTTCAGTGGCACTTTTACACTTCTGCTCTACCCAGATAAAACCTAAATGCCCGGGATGCATGTTGATGCTTGTTGTAAAGGTTGTTTAGTATTCTAGCTATAAGGGTAAAGCTGTCAGATTCAAGACCCATGTGGCACTAATGAACATTACCTCAGTTAACCTCAGAGTTAAAACAAGAAAACAAAGACCAGTCATGGGGTTCCCGGTCCTCTGTGTGTGTGGAAGCACTGTGTTGTTCTTGTATCCCTCTAAGTAAAAATCAAACCCCTTTCAGACTTTTTGAAAAGAAAAACAACACAAACGCAACACTTTTAGGCACACTGTCAGATATTTCCTCTCAGGATACACATACTGTGTATATATATATGTATACACACACAAACACATCAGTTATGTTAGTCTTCAAGTCTCTGAGCATGCTGACACACTCACTGTATGACATGTAACGCTCGCCCTGCAGAGTGCCTCCCTGCAGCGAGCTGTCCTCTCACTCCAGGAGACCTCGCTCTCTCCCTCCAGCTGAGTGTGGCAGGTAACACAACAAACACTGATATGTAACACATGATCAAAGACTAAAGAAGAACAACACCTGACAGTCTAATACAGTCTAATCCTGCAATAAATACAAACTTAGCACAAGTTTTAATGTTACTGTATGTTGAAGAGATGGCTACAAATCGCTAGCGTTGCTGGTAGTTTAATGTAAATTAAATCCTATATTAACATTTACACCATCAATGCAGCTATTTGATAAGGAGCTATACAGCCTGTACAGTTTCTTTATATCCAGTTTAATTTGTTAACAGTACTAACAAGTACTACAAATACATACAATGATAAAAATAGCTCATTTACTCTATTTATCTGGGGTTTGCAGTGTGTGCAACTACAGGTCATTTTCCCCTTCTTCTCATTCTGCTGACATGGGCTGGATGCTACATCATTTACTAATAATAATTGGTTTTACAGAAGTCAGGGGCATGACAAGAGGGAAAGCAGATAAAAAGGAACAAAATACTAAGTTAAAACGACCAAAATGTATATCAAATTTGAATAATTTCATCATTAGAGATTATGTTAATATCAACATTAATGATAAATAAAACAGTAAATAATCAAATTCCCTGGTATTATAACGTACAGTCAAACTCACATTTTCAGATAACTCATTACAATAATTCAATCAGGGCTGCACCTAACGGTTATTTTCATTATGGATTAATCTGTGGATTCTTTTTAAGATTAACTGATTAATGGTTTAGTCTATAAATTGTCAGAAAATTGTGAAAAACGCCTGTTACAAGTGACATTTTATTATTGCTGGTTTAGTCCGACCAACAGTTCACGTTGGAGAAGCTGGAGTCTTGAAAAAACTGACCTGAATGATTAATAGATTATCAAAATAGTTGCAGATTTGTTTTCTTTCGAATCATTTCAGCTCTTAATTCAACACCATTACTATTTAAGACGATTCTTCTGACAGAAGAATAATTGATTATTTCTGAGCTCTGCATTGAACAGATACACACAAACACATGCACGCTTAACGCACACAGACACACAGCATGTAAGGAAACGATGCGGTCACCCTCCACTGACGCACATATACAGCACAGTGATGATCTCTCTCTGTCTCTCATTCTATGCCATGGGAAGCCCTTATTGTTGGGATGTCTTGTTGTTACAGGCTCCTGCTGTTTACACAAACACAGAGTCCTGACTGCATGGCTCACTAACTCTCCTGCTGCTGTGTATCATGTTTATATACTGTGTGTGTGTGTATGTGTGTGCTCGTGCATTGGTACAGCAGGTGGCACCTACAGGGTCATTACAGCTACACTGAGAAGCAGTCTGTAGCAGTCACTATAGGGTGAAAGAGTCGACATGGATGCTATGACATCTACACCTATCAGTAAGTGTCTGCAAAAAAACAGTAAACGTTATTAAAAATATTTAAAATATATTAATACGATTTTATTAAAAATACATCTGTAACTAATCTGGCTATTTGAAATAAGAGGAACATTAAATTATATATATACATAATGTAAAAAAAAGTACATATCGAAAGGTACAATTTATGTTTTTTATTCATCTGGATGTGCAGTTTAATGAGCAGCTCTTTACATTTCACTCTCTTCTCCTTACTTTCTATTAGTGGAATCAGCTGCCCTCACCACCAGACAACCCTGTTTACTGTAAACTGTGGTGAACAGCATCCTGTTACAGCAGGAAATGGAACAAGGTGTGAAAACTTTAATTCCTTGTCTCCTTTAAAAAAAAAAAAAAAAAATCTGGATATTTTTCTGTGAAAATCTGTAAACAAGATTACAGCCATACTAGCGGCCCTTCAAGGCTGTACAGAGGCAGTGCTTTGAGCTAAATGCTAACACATCTTACTTTAGCGTGTTAGCATGTTAACATTTGCTAATTAGCACTAAACACGAACTACGGCTGAAACTGTTGTCATCAGTTTTGCAGGCATTTGGTCATGAAGTATTGGACAAATACAGTTTTTGAGGGGGACTTTAATGTCTGTACCAAATGTCATGGGAATCCATGCAGTAGTTGTTGAGACATTTCACTCAAAACCACAGCCTCATGGTGGTGCTAGACGAAAAGTCAGGGGATCACCAAAGTCAGCAGGATTCATCCTCTGGGGGGGCATGAAGGTCTGTATAAAATTTCATCTTAATCCACCCAATAGTTGTTGAGATATTTCAGTCTGGACCGAAGTGGTGGACCAGCTGACATTGTCATCCATACAGCCATGCCGCTAGAACGGCTAAAATAAAGAGCGTTTAGCTTTAAGTAAAAGCTTTGGTATTATGTTGTAGCTGCTCCGTAGCATACAGTATAGATTCTTTTAAACTTGTGTGTGTGTTGGTCAGTAGAGTACATGACTACACTGCGTGTGTGGCTGTCACAGCCAGCAGTAGGCTGTCCTCATGCTTGCTTTAGCATGGAGGAGCAGGACATGCATGAATGGAGCTGAGAGAGACCAGAGAGAGATTTCACACTGAGACGACCCTGTGTGTGTGTGTGTGTGTGTTTCAGGAGTGACAGAGCAAAGGAGAAGAGACTGTGACAGTATAGTTCACTAGGAGTACAATACTTCATGTTTAGAAAGACAGAAAAGTGAAAGAAAGAAGAAAAGAACATTTGTGTGTACTGTATGTTTATGCGGGCCTCAAAAAGTTTCCATTTTTGTTTAGGGATATTCACATATTTAGTTTCAAGTGAGAAATGTGAAGTTTGTTAGATGGAAGTGTGGCGGAGTTAGCATTTTTGTTCACGTTAGTTAAGCTTGTCATGAGCTTTAAAAGAGATTAGATTTGTATTTAATTTCTATCTGTATGTATGCCAATATGCTTGCAGTCAGACTTGTAACTAACACTACTCTACTTTTCACTTGTTTTATTGTTCCTTAAGGTAAAAATGTCCCCTTTCACAGCTATTTCCCCAAACTTTTATAGCACCTGCAACTTGCAGCTCCTCTCATGTACAGTAGCTTCTCGATGTGTGCTTCTCTACTTTAGCTGTGCACCAGAAAAACAATGCTAACATCCTTCCTGTCTCCAGCGTTCAAAGCCTGAGAAGAGCTATTTTGCTTTTGCAAGGACAGAACCAGAGTAAGAGAAATCATCTCTCCACATAAGAGAAAATCTTAGTTTTTTTGTTTTATCAGACCATGACAAAAATCACGAGTTATGACAAGAAGTTAACTGCTTATATCTTGAATCTCAAAAATCTGATTTTATTTACATCCAGGATTCAACTCTGGCTCGCCTGCAGACGAAAGCTGTTATACTAAGGTACATTTATATCACAGCTTTCGCAGTTAAGTTTTGTTGTGCTTTGGACTTGTGATTGTCAGAACCTTAATCATAATGCCATGGAGGCTGGATTGCCAGAATAACAGCTATAACCCTTTTCGACAGCAGGAACCTTTCCAGGAACCCAGAAACCTTTTTAGGAACTTAGGAATTTTCTCTGCATTTCAACCAGAGGAAACAGTGTCTAAATTTAGTTCCTGGGCTGTAGTTCTGGTGTCATGCGTACAAACACTGTGCCTCAAAAAAGCCATTGCTTTTTGGTCTTGTGTGCTAAATATTTACAGTTCTTCATATGTGTTGCAAACACAAACAAAAATAGGCTTTTTAGTTGTTAATTTTAGTTTCTGGAGCCCTTTTGTTTGTGGTACTAGCTGGTTGAAAAGGGTCACTGCAGGGCAATTTTGAACCCTTGCAGTCAGAGTTTAAAGGTACAGTCAAATTAGCCTTCCATTCAAAGAAATTTCATACATGAGAGCAACTCTACAGTTTGTAGTCTAGTGGTGTGTTGTACTAAACATGGGGATGAAACACGCTAGAATACTAACTTCTCCATTGCCAAACACAGTCCATAATTGGCCGATAATTGGTGCACATTCGCAAGATCGTCGTGCGACTTCAATAGAAGTGAATAAGAGACGGAGTGAATATTTGTAGGATGTGAGTGTAATCTGACTGTACTGTAATGTTAAAACTAAAATCTGACAAGTGGAATTAGTGTGAAGGTGGCAGCAGTTCTGCATGCCACTTTTTTTTATAAAGAGGATTTGTAAGAGAGTGCAGGTACATCTACCAGACATTTCTCCCCCTTTTTCCAATTTATTTTATGGCTGTTGCTGAAATTGCGGAGGCCATTAACGCCAGGGGATCTTTGAGGGAGCTCCCAGAGGGAACGTTTCTTTACACCGCTCCTAAATTGTAATTTCTTTCTTTTTTTTTTTTGTTTTGATAGGAGGACCATCTTATCCTCTGATCTCACAGGGACCATTTTTCAACATTTTTTTTCTAATCTGATCTTGTTCTTTTATATGTTCTACAGCTTGGAAAACTAGTCTTTGGGTTTTCAAGGACGCCTGCAGGCTCCGCTTGAACGTGTGGAAGCTTTCCCCCTGCAGGTTGTAATCTCAGCACAAATCCAACTATCAGCAGAGGAAACCTTTTTAAACACTTTTTTTGTCGGATCTGTGCTTTCTTCCCTCTTTTGTCTTTACATTCTGCTGTTGCCTTTCTCTCCATATCTGCAATATTATCCTTCCCTCCAAACCCTCTCCCTCTCTTGTTTAGAAGGTGCAACAGCACCAGGGGATTCGTCTTTTTGAAGTGTGTGATTAATTTCCCCTCTTTCTAGGTGCATTGAACTGCAGCGTGAGTCTGTGTGTGTGTGTAGCCACTGTGTCCCATTTCTTACCTGAGCTCATTAGTGCAATGTGAGTTTTTTTTTTCCCCCCTACTGTCTTTTCCTCCCTCTCTCCATCCTTTCTTCTGTCCTTTCACACTCGCGTTCTCCTCCTTTCTCTCTCATCAATGCTACTCCTGTTTCTCTCTCTTCTTCCACTCTTTCTTTCATCCTATTACCTTCTTGTCCCTTCCCATCCTCCTCTTCCTCCGTCCTTATTTTCTCTGTCTTCCTCACACACATACACACACACACTTTGCTGAGAGCAGATCAGAGAGGCCAATACTAACCACTGTCAGCTTGTCACAGTTCGGTTTGAGCCAGAATGTAAATGTAGTGCACTTCCTGCATAACAATAATACTGTGTGTGTGTGTGTGTGTGTGTGTGTGTGTGTGTGTGTGTGTGTGTGTGCGCACACTTTCAAGAAAAACTCCTACCTACAGTACAGAATATAACTGAACCTTTTTTTTTTATGTGCATCAATATGGTTCCTCCAAAGACAAAAAACCATTACCTGCAGAATACTGTGCTACAACTCTATACATGCGTGCACACAGATGTGTATAAATAAGATTATGGTTAAGAATGAGAACTGATTGGCTATAGAGAAATGACTCAACTGCCTGTCCGCCCTGCATCAAAAACAAACCGGGATCAAATTAACTGACAACAAACCTTGGTTTCACCATCAGGTTTTGACTTTTATAGCGATAAAGGGGAAATCCTCTTATCGTGAGTTCCTGAGAGAAGGTTTATACTGTATACACGAGTGTAATAAGGGTTCCTGTCTTCAGTGTCTTCTTTTAAATGAGTCAGGTTTTTCCAATGAAAGAAACAACAAGTCATCTTGGTTTTACCCAAGAATTTTCTTCCTGCCAAGGAAAAGCCTGTCAAAACATTTACTGTCACCGGACATTAAGACTGGTGACTGGTGAAAGCTTTGTGGATGATATCTGATTTCTGTTGAAAGGCTCTTAACGTCAAACCAAAATATGATTCTGATTCTACTTGATAAAGTTTAGTACGTTTATATTCTGTAATTCATTTTCATCCTCACACATTTCACATGTTATTTTTTAGCTAAGGATGACGATGTCTGTTTGTCCACCACTTTTGTCCAGAATGAAATATCTCAACGGCTATTGAAGGGATTGCCATGAAATTTTGTAAAGATATTCATGGTTCCCAGACGATGTACCCTACTGGCTTTTGTGATACCAGGACTTTTCCTCTAGCACCACGATGAGGTTGACATTTTTGGTTTTAAGTGAAATGTCTCAACAACCATTAGATGGATTGCATTCACGTTCCCCTCAGGATGAATTGTAATAACTGTAGTGATCCCTCAACACTTTGGTTTATGACCAAATACCTGCAAAACTAATCACATTCCCATCAACCTCAACTGTACTTGGTGTTTAGTGCTAATTAGCAAACGTTGGCATGCTAACACTCTAAACTAAGACGGCGAAGAGGTAAACATTACACCTGCTAAACATCAGCATATTAGCATTGTCATTGTGAGCATGTTAGCATGCTGATATTAGCATTTAGCTCAAAGCAACACTGTGACTAAGTGCAGCCTCACAGAGCTGCTAGCATGGCTGTAGACTCTTTAGTCTTGTTATGTTGAAATTTTCTTTTTCTTCTGCTGCAGTGATGATCTTATTGCCCCACAGAAGTCAAGTTCCATTATGTTATTTTCAATCATGTTTAATCTTACAAAGACACACCTCATCTTGTTTAGCTCACAAAAATCTGGAGAGAAAGCCTTGTACAAAAAATGGAACAACAGGATCTTGAAATTAGCCGTTTTTTTTCACGTCAAATTATTTACACAATCGGCCTTGTTGGTGATTTTAAACCACCGTGTTGAGTTATTTTACTTATGTTATCATATATGAATTACCTGCCACAGAATGATACTAGATGTCGTACCATCATGCAGACTTCCTTGTACTTTCAGCATCATGCTTCTTTGTCTGCATGTGGGACTACAGGGAAATTGCCCGCCTGCCTGTCCGCCTTGCTGGCAACATGCTAGCGTTCACAAAGCATGACGAGAGCAGCCCTCAACATGACAGACAGGCAGATAAACATGACAGACAGACAGGCAGACTGGCAGACAGAACGTGGCGCATGACAGATTAAGTACAATGAGAGACGGACTGTCGGACAGAGGTTTGTGGTTCTGTTTCAGGTGGGTTTGAGGAGAGATGTGTGTGTTTTCCACATGGAAACAAGCCCAGAGAGAGATGAGGGGAGGAAGGATAGTGGTGCTGGTGCACGATAAGCTCAGGGAATCTGAGGGTTTCTGAAAATCAGATTTTACAGTTGTAAAGCCTTTCTGCGCTGCCTAGAATTGGATGTCAGACCAATTTTAACAGCCCAGAAAAAATAAACACTGGCAAAACAACCTTTTTTTAAATCACATACTGTAAGACTGAAAATATTTTTTTAAAACTAAGTCAGCAGTGTGAGCATGTTCAGACCAGCTTATTGTATTACACCTGTTCTCCATTCATATAAGAGCTAATATGCATTTGGATCAGAGTCAATATGAGTGACTGGAGTGCAAGTCAAAACTGACTTTTTGGATCAAATGGGTAAAGCGATGAGTTTTAATTTACTTAGCATTTTTTTTTTTTTTCCCCTCTAACTTTCTTACCCTGCTTTGACTAATATAATCTGTAGTATTGTCTGAAAAACGTAATTTTTTACTATGTTTTCAGTTACTTTTAGTGTCACAAAATCGGTTTGCGTGGCCAGAAAGACAAAAGAAGAACAAAACTGAGACAACTGATGGACTGACTGAAACAGAGCGTCGGATGAGACAACCAAAATAAGATGGAGGACAGAAAAAGACAGGGAAAATATAACCCTTGGACGACACCGCAAATGAGAGAAAAAGACAAGAAAGAAACAGATGGAGGATAAAATAGATTAAAGAAGAGGATGAAGGGAAATGGAGAGTGGAAAATAAGAGAGAAAGATAAAAGAGGCAGAAAAAGAGGTAGATACAAGGTGAGGGACACGACAAATCATTATAGCAGACAACCTCATCCTTCACTCTCTGGTGCTGTCTCTCTCTCTCTCTCTCTTACACACACACATACACCAACTATCCTCTCTAATCTAGAGTGTGAATAGATATGGCTGTTTAGTGCCAGCAGCACAGCTCCCGGTACCTGATGGCAGCAATCTGCTGAGTCAGGAGCTCTGCACTGCATGTGTGTGTGCGTGCTTGTGTGTGTGTGTGTGCACGTGCGCGCCTTTAGGAGTGTGTGTTAGTGAGAGACACAGGGGGAGTTAGAAAGAGAGTGAAAGTGTTTGTAAGATTTAGTGGATGTGTGTGCAGCCTTCCTCGGGAATGATGAGCACTGCAAATTGAGCACTCTTACCACACACACACACACACACACACACACACCACAGCCACAGGGGCAGGCTGACAAGAGTTCACTATCATTACCATGCCAGCGAGACATCACTGGTATTACCATGACAACAAGCTTTCACTGTCATCGCCATGACAGCTGCAGGTCACGACTACTAGAACTAATAGGCTTCTTTGACATTATCCAAGACAAATACAGGCCACTATATTTTCTTAACAACTATACTTAACTGTCATCTCCATAACTAGGGTTCACCATCATCACCATGACAACAGCTTGAACCTTTCTTTTAATAAACAAGTTGAGAAGGTTGTTTATTCAGCTGATATATATCTCCAAGATAAGCTTCTTTCTATTTACCGATGACCTGAAGGAAGTTGTTAATGCCTTTATCTCTTCTAGAGTCCAGGCTGCAATTAAGTGTCTCTTTCTACCCTTTAAAGACTAAAGGCTACATTGTGTAACATAGGACTGATTTGTAAAAAAAAAAAAAAAAAAAAAAAAGAACAGTCTTATCTAATGTCCCTAGAAGGCCTTATTGTGTGATGTGAACCTACTTTCTATAATACAGGTGAATTTACTATGTTTGTTTACTATTGGAAGAGCTCAGTATCACGTTTGTTTTTATATCTCAAGAGCTCATTGACTTTAATTTGTAGGCATACCGGGAAGTTGCTGGCGTTCTCTGATTGGCGGCTTTTTCCTGGGTGAGAGCCTATAACCTATATATACACTATATATATGGCGCTGTTTGTCTATATCAACTTTACCTGATGAAGGTCTGAGGACTGAAATGCGATCAATAAAATGATTACAAGTGATAGACAGTGTGCAGGATTTTTGACTATTGCAACTCCCTGTACTCTTGTCTCAGCCACAGCTCCCTTCATCGACTTCAGCTGCTGCAAAATTGCAGCTGCCAGGCTAATAACATAATAATTATCACACCAGCTTTTGATGTCCTACACTGACTCCCAGTCGGTTTTAGAATAGATTATAAGATTTTATTGCTAACTTTTAAGGCCCTTCACTGTCTGGCCTCTGGTTACGTTGCTGAGCTACTGACCCCATGTCACCATGTATATCAGAGCCTGGCGCCAGATGCTCAGATACACTCTTACTAGATGTACTAAAGTCCACATTGGTATCAAAAGGTGGAATAGTCTAACTAAGTGGCATCGATCTGTCAGAGCGATAATTTCATTTAAATCTCTTTTAAAAAGCTATCTGCCTCTGTTTAGTCTCTGCTGTGTGTAGTTGTTTTAATGAATCTATACACTTTGTAATGCTGTTAGAAAGATGTTACTTATATAAATAAAGTTTTATTCATTATTGTTATTATAACAATGAGTTTACTATGACCACAGTTACAACCAGCTCCTTTATGAGAAGTGTTGTTGTTTCCAGGTGAAATAATAATAAAGCAAACAATCCAGGGAGGAAGAAGACAAATGTAGTTGACTATAAACACATTTTTAAAAGAATAAATGCTAAAAATTTGCTATTGCATTTAACCTGGTGGTCCCACTAAGATTATAAATCTCATTTTGAGCAGATATCTAGCAAACACAGCAGCATCAACTCAACCAGCCAGCTCCATCCTTCCTGTTCTCCATCACAGAGCAGCTGCATGAAATGCATCGAGGTCAGTCATCTGTGTAGAGTGGATGGGAAATCGAGCTCCATTTATGTGGATGGTGTGTGTCACAATATTTGGCTGAACTATTATTCCAATGTTCTTTGCTGTGCAGGTGTCAAGTGTGGCCTGCTGTGCAAAAATGATGACAGGCCATTTCCAAAACTGTCCACCCACTACACTCAGTCAACTAGGCTTTGGATGTAACCGTTGTGCACTTGAGCTCTCCAAATTGTACTTTTTTTTTTTTTGGGTAGACAGAGTGTGTGTTGGCGGCCTTGGCTACACTGCTAGAGTGGGTGAAAGGTAACAGGTTTTTACATTGGTGTGTTTAAAAGCCTGGAATTAGAAAAATCACCACAGAGACACGCTTAGGTTCTCTCTCTCTCTCTCTCTTACCTCCAGCGATGTCCTCTTCCAGTAGTTGTATCTGCAGGTGGAAGATCTTCTCCTGGAGGTCGCACAGGGTGTGTTTCATTTTCTCCCTCCGTGTCACCATGTAGCACAGGTTACGCACCTGAAACCCAAGACATCACTGTTACAAATAACATCTTGTCTCATCTCGTCATGATTTAGTGCAAAGGAGGAGCATAAACATGAGCACGAGCAGCAGACACGTTGACACAAATGCATGCAGACATACATTCTGTTATCATAACAACAAATAAGACACACACAGTTAGGACGCTTAACAGTTGCAATCAGTATTTTTTTAATTAAAAATGGATCCAACGTGAGGGGCTGCTTGTAGTGACAAATGACCACCAAATTTTGCAGCTCTACAGACCTTGTTAGGCTCTTTTAGTTCATTATTTTGGTTGGTACAAGTAAATGAATCCGTATTTAGTCCCACTAGAAATCTCATGTTACATCAAAAGTGACCAAAGAAAGATGTGATGTTTGGAAAATCTTAAGGTTAAAGAAGAAAAAAAAAAGATCAATGCAACAATATATACCATCAGAGGTTTATGTGCATCTGGTAATGAGACAATAAGAGGTGAGAATCAAGAGGCGACTTCCTGTTTCCTGCCAGTAAACTGGATCCCAGACCCTTCTTCCACTCAGACCCAAACTCCAGCTGAGCCCTCCTGCTCCTCCATATTGCCAAATTACTATCATATGGCCTTATGAGCAGTATACGAGTGTGTGTGTGTGTGTGAGTGGCTAGAGAGCATGGAGCTGGGAGATGGATGTGCGAGTGTGCATGTTTATGTTGAGCACATATGGATGTTCAAAGAAAAGCTGTGGTTATAAATATGTGTGTGTGTCTATTTTGAATTGGCAACACATAAGAGAGAAGGAGACAAAGAGAGAAGAAAGCAAGTAAAGAGGCGGATAAGGAGACTTGATAGTAAGACAGAAATTGATAAATAGAGAGAGAGACAGGTAGGGAGAGAGACAGACAGGTGCAAAAGGCTGAGTAAACAAGATTCAAAGATATAGAAATAGAGAGCTGAAATGCGGTCCCCTGGCAGCTGTAGTTGTTAAATGCTAACAAAAACATTTTATCTACAGATAAAACAGCAATTACTGAGAGTAGATACCCATGTTAGCTAAGAATATGGACAAACAACTCCAGGTTTCTGCCGTTCTACTAGCTTTTGTAACTCTGAAGCTAGCAGAGCAGAGGGGAAAAGAACCGAGAGCTACCAAAAGAGGAAGCCATGACCAGTTAAGACCAAAATTCACTCCCCATTGATTTCAATGAGGAAGGGGGAGAGACTTAACCCAGCCTTGTTCACTTTGCGCACAGTTTAATCTGACTGAACCTGCAAAATTATGAGTTTCTCCAATGTTCAGATAGTTTGAGTGAAAAAGACGGGACTAATATTGATTAATTAGACTTGTTCATGTACAGTAACTGCACAGCAAAATAATACAAGAGGTAGGAGGGATGCTCTTTTCTCCTTTCGGGTTATGTTCGAAAATAACTAGTTCATACAGCGTGTCGTCCGAAGTAAGTAAGTGTTTATACTGCAGCTCTTCTGAACAGCGGGCCGACTCTCCTAGCGAGGGGCAAGACGCAATAATCATTTATAATGTGAGACTACCAGCGCGCACTTTCGGACAATCTCTTCTGGAAGGCATTCATAGTGTTGTACTCGGCTTTACGCATAAAAAAAGGGGACATAAATAGTCGTGTAAATAATGTAAAAAGAGAGTTCAAACCCTGCATACTTTCTCACCTCCACACATCTGGCCAATCTGTCAGACCATCCATCGAGCACTTCGGTTGGAGAACACTGACACCTTTATAATCCTGCTGATACTATAGTGCTACAGTACCAGTGCCACAACAAGCTATTGTTAGCAACTGATAGTTACTGATTTTATTTATCATTAGTCATATATTTCAGGGGATGAGAGTATAACCTGAGCTGATATTACTTTAGTGGCACAGGCTAATGGAGCTAATGGAGCTGAGAGCGAGAGAAAGACACAGAAACACACACAGCACTTAATGTACAACTTGCAGCCTCACTGTTGTGTAAATGTTTTTACGACACCATGTACACCACAGTAAAGGTTTATAGCTGTTTAATGTCCTCATAGGTGCTGTTGTATGTTGGGTTCAAAGCAAACAGCTAGGAGCCATTACCGACGCTGATATTTACGAGCAAGACAAAATAACTGCTCATCTCAGTTTTGTTTTAATGCACAGAACATACTGTGGTTTTTTTGGGTTGTGAAGACTCCCAGTTTGTGCACATCTGTGGCTGTACTGCACATAATATCCAACACATAGTCATGACAACAAAGTAACTGGAGAGAGAAAAAGGAGGTATGGAGAGAAACTAATTGGGTCCAAGCCAGAGCACTTGAATCCCAAAACTAACAAGCCAGAAACTGGATTTCTGCCAACTGGATTTCTCTTACAACGGTAAATCAGTAATCATGTGTCTCTAACCACATCTGTGTGTGTGTGTGTGTGTGTGTGTGTGTGTGTGTGTGTGTGTGTGGAGTGTAGGAGGGCACAGATTCAGGTATTAAAGAGGCAGAACAAGCAAGGGAATACAGATATGAACACATATATCAGAAAAATATTACACTGATGGGAACACAAGACAACATCATAGACTGGAACTACCTGTAGTCCTAAGTGTGTGTGTGTGTGTGTGTGTGTGTGTGTGTGTGTGTGTGTGTGTGTGTGTGTGTCAGCAAGGGAACAGACAGAAAGAGAGCAAGGCCTGTATGAGTTTGCATTTGTGATACAGAAACAGAATTGGTTTATTTGTTTACTTAAACAGTATATGCCTGTAGGTGTGTGTGTGTGTGTGTGTGTGTGTGTACTGGCGGTCCAGCAGGCTGACTGTTTATCTGTTGGTCTTGATGGATTCGTCAGCCTGGCCTATCTGACCCATTCCATCCCTGTTAGAGCGCTGCAGATAAAAATAGCTGCTCAACTGGGACACAATGTGCAGAGCCTGGCTTTGATTAGGACACTCTCTGTGTGTGCAAGTGTGTGTGTGTGTGTGTGTACCGTTTTCAAAAACAACTACCTCTGCCTGGACACATGACAGGGGAGTGGAGAGCAGGATGGGAGGTAAAGAGGAGGAAGAGCAATGAGAGAAAGAGAGGAGTTTGGAGTAAAATAACAACCTCTGTTTTTGTTTACTTTCTCTTTTTTTTTTACTCTCTCACCCTTTACCTCCACATTTCTACCTCTATCTTTCTCCTCCAAACTCTTGCTATCAAGCCCAATCAGCAGCAGTGCAGCCTCTTTTCCTTTTCTTATTTTAGCAAACTGAAAATGAACCAAGCCAATGTAATTTTAAAAATAAAAAGGTCTCATTGGAACATGGAGATGAAACATTAATATTTAATATCTTTAAGTGTATTAGCTGGTGGAAAAGTACTTTTATATTTCACCAAATGTATGAGTAAATGAATAAATAAACTACAAACTTCTATTCAATAAGAATGATCTACTTTACTTTTTCATGACTTTCCATAACTTGTGATTGTTCAAAAACCTCAAATGAAATTAAGAATTCTTGCTTTGTTTGCATTTGCTCCATTTTCCAACAAATGTGTGTCGAAATCATAGTCTGTATATACAGATGGATGACATGTCAGCTCCCCAAAAGTGAAGCCAAAACATATCTGGTGACCGGCTGCAGTATAGGTCATAAACCCCGCCCCCTCCATGTTAGCGGATGGGACATGGGCCAAACTGAAAAATCACAAAGTACACGTCAATTAAAGTTTTCTCAAAGATGGTTTCTGTCATTTTAGGTAGTTCTTATCATGCTGATTTTTGTTCATGTGTTCATTTTTCTGATAAGTTTGGTTTTAATTCGTTATTTGATGCTATAAAAAGGGGATGTCATGTCATGAATGACAACTGTGAGTGTGTTCGCGATTGGTTCAGGCAGGTGTATGGGCGGTACCTCGGAACGTCACCAGCACAAGATGGCAGCGCCCTTATCCAGGATATTTTGGCTTACTTTTTGTGCAGTTATATACAGTCTATGGTTGAAACAATATATACAATTCTAGAAAAACATGCTTTTAGAAAGGCATTTTCAACATTCAGGTGTATATTTCATTTTTGAGTCATTTTTGACATATCGTGTCATGAATACTTTGCTGATTTTCTCCATACTAAACTTGGAATTTTTTTAATGTTAACATCTGGCTTCAAACCAAATGTTTGTTACAGGACAGCAGAGTTTTGAGATGAAGTGACCTGAATTGAATTTCTTGCTCCTTTGGCACAAACAGCCTCTGACCTTTTCTCACTCCGTCTCCTCTGTCTGTCAGAGGCTCCTGCCCTTTACCAACTCTCTCCTTTGCCATTCTTTCCTCCACAATTTAATCCCCCATCCTCCTATCTGTACTGAAACATATTATCCCAACAATTTATCTGTACTTCTGCCAGGCTTTTTATGCCTCTTTAACTCCATCTGTCTTTGTCCCGTCTGTGTCTGAGTCTATTCATTCATCCCGAGCAGCTATGACATCTCTGAATCAGCAAACGCAGCACTTCTCCATTTTTTTGGAGAGCCAATGAAACCAAAGCAAATCAGCACTTCTGCGTCAGGATGGAGGTGTGGATGAGATTCCATTGTTTTCCATCTGATAAAGAGAGATGTTATTGTGGTTAAAGTTTAGAAAAGTATCAATATTTTTACAAGTCTGGTAATCAGGAGCGACTTCTTTGTCTCTGGATATCTTCACCAGCTTGAAGTGAAATAACAACACACCCTTTTTTATGCTGAGAGGGTTTCATCTGAAAGCAGAGACAGGTTGTGAATATGATGTTTATGCACCGGACATGTCAGGAAATGACCATGCAGACAATTCCCCCGATGATATCAGTAAATTAGCCATGTTGGTGTCAGTGAAGAACCTTCACATGCTCAAATAAATTGTATAAATTTGAAATATGTCACCTTTTATCCATTTTAAATGTCTTTTTTTTGACCAGTTTAGGTGAGATGTTTGCTTGTTCGTGGCCATTTGTTTTACCGTCTGGTTGTGACAAAGTCAATATGACATATTTGTGGACATTGGACATTCATTAATTTGGCCAGTGTAAATTAAACTTGACAGGTAATTTGCTTATTTGGCAGGTGATTTAAAACAAACACTGGCTGAGACAGAAGTAATAAAATAAAATCAGCAAACACAATAAATACTAATAAATAACTGATAAAGTGACCCTGTTATGATTTCTGGAAAAAAGTGCTTGAAACCTGGAAACAGCTCACAGAGGCATTCCTCCATTTCTCCCTCTAACCATCCATCTACTACTCCTCGTACTGGTGCCTCCATCCGCCCTCCTCCCTTAATCCCCCGACGACTGAACCCACCTCCTTTCTATGTCATCCATCCATGACACGACAGGCTGGAGATAATCAGCATTACAAGTGTATTAACTGTGCTGAGCAAGGCCAACGCCTCTCATACCACACCGTCCATAACTCTCTCTAACCTTCACACTGTAAGGCTCTCTCATCCCCACTCTCTCTCTATCTGTCTGTGTGTGTGTGTGTGTGTGTGTGTGTGTGTGTGTGTGTGTGTTATCACCTCTCTGCACTCACTGTCTCTCTTGTCCTGTCAATTAATGCTCACAGACACCCAAATAAACAATCATACACAAACTATATGCACACATGTTCACTTGCTGACTGTTTATCTTTCTCTCACACTCTCTCTCTCTGTGTCACACACACACACACACACACACACACACACACACACACACACACACACAGACACACACACACACACACACACAGACACACACACACACACACAGAGCGGTCAGCAGAGCACTGGCTGTCATCAACCACTAATTACATCAACAGGTGTCTGGCAGGAGGGCACCATGCCCTTTGTGTGTGTGTGTGTGTGTGTGTGTGTGTGTGTGTGTGTGTGAGTGAGTGAGACAGTGCTAGAAAGAGGGAGTAATTGGGTACTTTTCCATCCAAATATTGTACAAATTTTAAGCACATTTTCAAGAGGTCAGCAACGGAAATTACATTAACGATGGCTCTGTTTTATTCAAGTGTCTCAGTAAGCCACAACAGTGTGACAGTGAACCAGCGTGCACAATACCAGGACCCTTAAACTGAAGCAGCTAAATGGAATGCAGCCATCATTAATTGTATTATTTACACCTGTGCTTTTCCTGCTGTGACACGTCTCAATGTCTTCAGTAACAGAAACTTGAACTTGAATTAAGAAAACTGAACGTTAATTATACATTAACATTAACAACAGCCTCTAGAAATGTTACTGCAGTGATACCTCAGTACCAATGTATCTGCGGTAAACCAATAATGGCTGATAATATTGCCAATATATTGGTCGGGTCCCATAAACCTGATATGTCAATTAAAGCATTTTAAGGCTGCTCCCCACCATTTGTGACATTTTTGTTACTTTGATTGATTTATTTCCCATCCACACATACCATATTGTTTCTTTTGGTTAGAATACATCAATGCTGTGTTTACAATGATGAAAAAACACAACAAAACAAGAAATATCCTAATGATTTATTAGAAACATTTCCATCAGCATTAACTGCATGTTCTCTTTTTAATATGCCTTCTCTTCCACTCTTTGCACCTCAGCCAACGATTAAAACTTTAGGATTTTTATTTATATTTTCAACATTTCCACTCAGGTTATTTAATGCACAATTTCAAAACATGCATTAACAACAGGTGGGTGGGAACATACAGTTTTTAACGAGTGTCTCTGTCTTTTTCCATTCGGAGGCAGCGTGTAAGGGAGTCAGTCATCTGCAGTGTTTATGTGTGTGTCTGGGAAAGACAGTGTGTGTGTCCATGTGTGTGCTGCCCGGGCGGAGAGGCAGGAGCTGCGTCAGAACTAATTCCCAAACTGATCTCTGAGATCAGTGAGAACAGAGAGGGAATGCGTGTGTGTGTGTGTGTGTGTGTGTGTGTGTGTCTAAGTGACTAAAAATGGATTTCATGGTATTGACTTAAGTGATATGTGACGCACATGTGGTAAATTACTGTGAAGACATACTAACAGAGGGAGAGAGCGAGGAAGAGATTCAATAAAAATGGTGACAAAAAATAAATCGATACAAGGATGAGAAAACAGGTAGTTTTTAAAATTTTACCAATGAGTTATATCACTCAGTCAGAGAAGAAAAGAGTAGAAATAAGCTGAGAAACAAAGGAGATAACAGTCTCTTTCCCTTCTTTACTTCTTCAGCTAACTTCCAGCTCAGATCTATATTGACCTGACCCTCTCAGCTCCCAGCATATTGACTACAAACCTGTGCTGCTTACTAATGAGCACCATCGACTGTTCGTTGGCCATGAAATACACAGAGACACCACTGTGAGGAAGCAGCCAGCTAAAGATCAGGTTTATTGATCTTTAATTGGCCCAATATCACCCCAAACCCAATATGGAGAGCCTGGGTTAATTACTAACAAGACAATCCCAACTGGAATAATTAAACTGGAGTGTGCACTTAAATGCAGACAGCTTGTTATAGAAGGAGCTCTGCTGTGATTACGCGTCGAAACAGTTAAATCAATTTGTCACATGTTGCTCAAGTACGTTTCATCTGTTAGTTACACTGCTGGGATTAGTGGGCTGATTTACACCAGAGTGTGTTGCTATTCACATCTACATCAATAATCATAAAGACAACTATAAATCATTCAACCAAAGCAAATGCATGCCTCTGTTGTTCATACCGCAACGACAAAGGAATCACAATAAACACTAGGGCTGGATGTCAGCGCTGATCTCCCTATTCGATTCGATTTCGATTCACAAAGTCCAGAATCGATTAGTTTTGGTCCGATTCGATTCTTAGTGATACAGTTACAACAGATAAATACCAATGTTGCATGAAGCACTTCTCAGAATGTATCCTGGTAACTTAAATTTCTTCTACATTCAACAAGTGAGCAGCACTATTGTTTCCTTGGATGTAAAACTGTGTGAAGTGCAAATTATAGGCCGAATTGTAAACACATTTCCCGGCTGTAAAACTGTGTACCAAGGATTTATTTTCATTGGCAAATGCGAAATGACTAAAACATGACACATCTATATATTTCTTTAGGCCTACGTGTGCAAAACAGTTGAGCAAGAATAATAAAAGACCTGCACCTCCTGCAAGGGCATCATCATTATGCATATTTTAAAAAAAAAACAATGCTATCCTGTACAGCTACGCATGGACGGTCTGTGCCAGAAGCTTCAACTAAGTACAGTGTGTCCAGTTTAATTACCACTTTGTGCTCAGACAGGGTAGAAACAGAAAGCCTGCTTACTAATTCATCTGCACTGTTTGTGTTGACCAGACATCACATGCCTGATACCTGCAGACAGCTGGCTAGCTAGTTTTAGCTACCCGGCAGGGAAAGAAAAAAGCAGAATCCATAAACTGTTCAGTCGACTTCCACTGCCATTTGTCCACAAGACTTTGCCTGATGATACGTTACACAAAACCATAATACTGGTAATTCATTGAAGAGAACATTTCTAAAAAAATGTCTAGTACATCCTGTAATCTCATCTCTTGTAAAAAGGTGCCTTTAAAGGTTCTCCTTCACAGTCAAAAATATAACACCCCAGTGACCTGCACCGTCAGAGCAAAAGGCCTGTGCAACACGTCATAAATCCTTTTCATGATCCTACAGGGACAGTTAGATAACTCCCACACCTAGCATCCTCATCTGTCACATTACAAATTTATGAGTCAAAATAAAAACCTGTCTGAGAGACGTAAATTTAGTGAATCTAGTGCTTAGTTACGTAGTTATGGTTGTCAAATATCTCGACCATGAAGCATGTTTAGAAACACAAATGATGTTTTAATCGTGGCGGGTGGACAAACGCCACAGACATGTAAAGCTGCTGATCCTGTATTGATGCCATATAACACAGACCTGTGGTGAAGAAGCAACTAATCAAGAGTATTGATCGGCTTCAGCAGTTTATTGTTTATAACCTGATACAAAGTGAGAGCCAATTAGTGAGGAAGGACACCAACAAGGAACTGATTGATCTGTATGTCACTGGCAAACAAAAGCTGTTGATTATTATAATATATATGAATATTTTCAAAAATAAAGTAATCCATTTGGTTTCTCAAATAAGAGCTGAAGAGAACACTATTGTATAACTACATTACACTGTCAATGAATTTAAAAAAAGAATCACTAATCCTGCTCCTTCAATTAAACAAAGAGTAGAGAGACTTGCGGAAAATTAAAATAAAAACAAAATGGCCTCAGAAGTTTTAACATCCACAACAAGACCACCTTAAAGGAATAGTTCGACATGTTGGGAAACATGCTTATTTGCTTTCTTGTCGAGAGTTACATGAGAACATTGATACCCCTCTCATGTCTGTACGGTAAATGTGAAGCTACAGCCAGCAGCAGCCAGTTAGCTTAGCTTAGCATAAAGACTGGTAACAGGGGGAAACAGCTAGCCTGGTTCTAACCAAAGGCAACAAAATCCTCATATCTCGTCTGTGTAAAAACGACAAGTTGAGGATTTATGTGAGGTTATGTGCTGGACTATTTCTTGGTTGGGAGCAGTGACTTTCTCCAGTCTCCACTGGTTGTCTGTCCAAGCTTATTTCCCAAAATGTTGAACTATTCCTTTAAAATACAGTGAGCACTAAAGACCGTGAAAAAGCTTTTATTTTGGTAGGATGGATTAAGTGGATGAGCTGCAGCTCATTCAAAAGACAGCACAGGAGCAGAACGCATTACAGCAGCACTGCTTTGGCTATCTGTGTGTCAAAGGATTGGTTTTAAAATACTATTACTAGTTTATGAAGCACAAAATGGTTTAGGGCCAAAATACATCTCTGATGTGCTACAGTGTTACAGACCCTCTGGGATTGGATTGGTTACTGTTCTGAGGGATAAAACCAAACATGGCGACGCAGCCTTTAGCTTTATGCAACACATATCTGGATCTAACTGACGTGAGGTCTTTAAACTCTTTTAAATCAAGGCTAAAGACCTTTTTGCCCGTTCAGCCTTTATCAAAGTTGAGGCACTTGATCACTGCAATGTATCATAATTTCATTGTATTTTAATTCATTTTTTTTCTGCTCATACTCTTTTCAGTGTCGTCTCATGCCATATGTAAAGCTCTTTGAAACGTCTTTGTGTTTAAAAGGTGCTATACAAATAAACTTGCCTTGACTTGCGTTGCCTTGCCAAAGTCCCTGCAACATAAACAGACTGTATAAAATACTGTGGGCTGAAATAATAGCTGCCATAAAAGCAGATCTTGGCAGCAGGAACACAAATATCCTTGTTGTGAATCGTAAAGAGCTTCAGATAATATCAGCTACCTGGAGGATAAAGTAGCTTGGTGTGAATTTGTTAGCTTCCCTCTGCAGTGCCCTTCAGAGGACCCTAAAACAGTTGGTGACTCGATTTAACCCACTGAAGCTGTCAGACCACAGAGCAATAACACCGCTCACAGTGGGAAACGTTGGCCAATGTGCATTATCTTCTTCTATAACTACTGGTCACGACCCAAAATAGATCATAAGCATGTGAGTGGCTGGCCACAAGATAAGAGTAGCAATATCTGGATTCAATAAGCCTGAATGTAAGGGTGATATTAAATTTCTATCTCGAGTCCTGTGCACAGATGGACTTCCTTTATTTTCTTAGCTGAACGCGTATGGCTTTTGCGTTTTTACTCTACATTGAGGAAATGCAGTTATTACCCAGTTATACTCTTGTGTTTATTTCAATCGAAATATAAAACACATCACTTCTTATGCTCCTGTAGAGTTCAACTTGGGTAAAAAAACAACACAAATAGTATTTATTTTGAATGCGGTTTACAATAACACCTGTTTTTCACAGCTTGAGAAGAGAAGGCCCAAGAGAAAAGTTTAAAGGCAGGAGATGGATAACTCATGAATAGCATATAAGAAAGTCTAACATAGTCAAAGACAGACCGGCTGCTAGGCCAGTAGACATTCAGAAAGACAGATTAATTTATAGTTCAGCATCGGCTTTCACTACTTGATCAATGTAACATATGTAATGAGGCCATATCGTGGTTTAATTACACTTGGTGCACATACTTACATAACTGGAGTTACATCCAAGGAACTTATGTTTGGCCATGTCTCTTTTCTGTATAGGAAACTATTCCATGTAAATGGTATAAATATAGTGCTTATATCCAAAGCGCTTTACAATTCGCCTCTTATTTACACACTCAAACACCAATGGCAGCAAGCTACCATGCAAGGTGGCTAACCATTGAGATGTTAGGGATTCAGTGTCTTGCCCAAGGACACTTTGACTTGTGGACAGGAGGAGCTGGGGATTGAAAGCGGCGATCGTGGTGAGCACAGGGTTTGCAGTGGAAATGGCTTTGCTAGATGTGTGTTACTCAAAAGAAGAAAAACTCCTGAGCCTTTCTTTAACTTCCTTAACGTTTTCTTCACTATCAAGAATCTCTGCTGGCATCAGAAACTCTAAGTAGAAAACACAAGCAGTGAATCACAGTTCTTGTGGTCCTCACTTGGAATCCCCATAGCCGGCGAAGCTCCGACGTGTAGTATATTTTTGAGGAGATGCATGTCAGCTATGCGAAGCCTATGGTGTAGATATGGCGGCTAAGTGAGTAGGTGATGTAGCTACGCTGTTAATCCATAAACGCACAACTATAAATCAAGCTTAAGAAGAGAAATAGGTAGAGAAAATGAATAAACATGAGGAGAAATGAATGACGTGGCTTGTTCATTGAGATCTTCAGCTTATCAAAATTAGAAGACATACATAGGAGTGAGGGAAGAAAGGATTAAGGGCATATGAAAGAGATATAGAGAGGAGGGAAGCAGGGAAGCAGGGACAGAAGGATGGAAGGAGGAGGGAAGAAAGACTAAAGGACTGGGAAGAAAGGACAGAAGGAGCTAACAAAGGAAGGAGGGAAGGAAGGAAAGAGGAGAAAGTGGGTCAGACAGGCAGACAGACAGTGGAGGCTGCTGCAGCTGGATACTGCAGACTGAAGCTTTGTGAAACCCTCCCCGATGTGCAGCACACACAGCCGTCAGACACACACACACACACACACACACACACACACAACAATCAAGCACACACGCCGGAGTCTATCACTTCCAAACACTTCCAGACACACACACAAACTACATGATTTATTAGCTCCTGCTAGTCAGTCACTGACAGTGTAGCCACGCCCATCTGGGATCCATGGCAACATCATTCTCCAATCAGAGCTCACATGTTGAGTTTTTGGCTGTGTGTGTGTGTGTGTGTGTGTGTGTTTTCCTCACATGTATCTAAATTGAATTAAGGGTCTTTTTTTCTGTGTTTTTCATATAATTTTCTTTATCTATGTATGTGTGAAAACTTTCTATCACTTTTCACAGTTTTTTTTTCTTTGTGCACGTTTTCTGTTTTTCTTTTTTGAAGTGTGTAAACACATATACGATTACATGTAGGTATCCAGGAGTACACACATACTGTACGTACACACACACACACACACACACACGCCTGCTGGAGGAGTATGGGGAGGGAGTCTGGAGTTCTGCCAAAGCAATAAACTCTAAATAAACCGTGTGACACCAACACTCTGCTCCTCTTTCTCCTTTCACTCCTCTGCAATCATATACTCCTCTTTTCTTTTTCCATGTGCACTACTCTTCTCCCTTTCTCTGTTTCTTCATCTTTGCTCTCCTGCTTCCTCCTCCTCCCTCCTTGCTTGCACTCCTTCATCCAGCTGCCTGCCTCCTTGTTCAGTCCTCTCTTTTTCTTCTCTTCCCCTCCAACAGCTCCTCTACCTTTCTCCTGTCTTTTATCTCCCTCCCTCCTCCCTTTCTTCGGGCTCCTCATGCACAGTCCATGCAGAGATAAAGGGGGAAACGAGAGAAATGGAGGGAGGGGGATAGAGAGAGCAACAAACAGGCAGACAACACACACACGCACACACAGAGTTTAATTAAAATGAGAGGAAAGCGTGTACACACCACGCTATGTCTAATAGCAAATATGTAAAGATCAAATCCCGGTTATGAAAACCTTATTACTCCAAAGCCCTCATCTCCATTGGACTGAGGTTTTATTGGACAAACTGTTTCATGTCAGCAAACAAAACAGGATTTGGGGAGGGATTAAATTGTCTCCAAAATCTCACTTGACAATGTATCCAGACAGCATGGATCGCCTGTCTTGCATGCAGCATGCATAAGCCCTGACAGGATTAAAGAAGAGACTGATCTGAGCTTTTGGAAATTTCTAGTCCTTCTTGCCACAGTTCCTTCGTACTGTACAACATAAATAGTCTTCTACTGGTGGCCAGCAGCGCTTTGCTCACAATTACTATGTGTCGTGCCAAATAATGTTTATCTGAACTTCCCAGACTATTAGAGCTGAAATATAGTAAAATTTGTTCACACAGTGTTTGCCTGGATTTTATGAAACCTAACAAACGGTGAACAGTGAACTGTATATTGCAACCTAGTTGGAATCTATTTAATCATTATATAAGCAATTTAAAACACTTAAACTAAGGGTTTAGGACAGTTGACTGACTTTAAATGCAGCACCTTGTCCGAGTCTATTTTACACATCTGGTCATGTTTTCATACATGTTCTGATTTCTTTCGGGTGTTAATGATTAAAATCATCTTAAGCAGAATGTTTGTAAAGACGAAGCTACTAGATATCCAAATAGTAGTAGGACAGGTGCAGCACAGACTTCTACAGCCTCTTGCACTGTACAGACATGAAAAATAGAGGATGGTGAGAGTTCAGCGATGGGTAATGCTGGAAACAGCACTAATGAACTGATGTGGTGGGGCTACCTCCGGAGAAGTTTCACACTATTTTGGCAGGTAAGGTAGAGAGGTTCCTCTGCATCCACCTCTTCTCAGGAGGGGAAGTCAGGGAGGAAGTAATTCAGACTCAAATCACACTCAGCAGCAGGAGAAGGGCTTCACACAGCAAGGAGTAAAGCCTAATTGGCTGTGTTTTATTGCCCGGCTAGCCAGGGGTAAGTGGAGGTCTGAGGAATGTGTTTGCAGATGCTACAGGGTGCTCAGCAGGGAAGCTTTATTCCATAATGGTTTGAGAGGCTGGCTGGGACAAAATTACAGCATGTGGGAACGTCTGCAAAATTGTGTTCAGAGCTTTACGGTGAAACTCAGTTAGGGAAGTGATGGATTTTTGGCGCTAACAGGGTGGGCCCAGCCGACTGTAATCTTTGAAACCTCCCAATTAGTTTCAATTTATTGTACTCTGGATTTACAGACTGAGGACAAGCTTCCCTGCTGAAAGAGAGCAGGGTGGATACTGTGTGGTGGCAGCTACTTTGGTCTGCTCTGACCATGAAAGCAAGTTAAGCAGGTGATCATAATGAAACATTAACCAGTCTGCTCGCATCAGTATTGATATTTACTGCCTCTTTCAGCATCAGACTAAAACCAGATTAAAGTCCTCTTCACCCCATTAACACACCTAAAGTTGCTATCTGTGAATTCGAGCATATTTGAGTGTTGTGTGTGATGAGGGTGGTTTTACGTCTAAGTGCCTGGGTATAGACATCTGATAGTGGGGAGTGGGGGATTCCTGTTGCATGGTTGATGATCTGAGACCGTTTTTATTTGTTTTTAACAGAAATAAAGTTGAACATGCGAATTGACTCAATGACTGATTTGTGAACAGTTGTTAAGTTAAAGCTGTAACAACACTAAATATTTTAATTACTGAAGTGATGAAATGATGTGGTATTGACACAAACCGTAATATTTCTAAATAGAAGAGCATGGAGACTGGACAGTTTAAATGTGCCATTTTCATTTAACTCCAATGAAAAAATCTAGTTTAGCAAGAACTTCATTATGACTAACTTCGTGAAGATACATCCCTTCATTGTGTTACAGCAACCCAGAACTTCAAACTTTGGACCTCACTTCACTGTTAAAAGTTCTGAAACGAAACTGAACCGAAGCATTGAACCTTTTTTTTTTTTTTTTAAAGATCCCAGTCATGCTATGATTGGTAATATCGAACCCTTGGGGCTTGCCAGACAGGGTGAGGGGACAGCAAACAGAAAGAGGCACAAATTGCCAATCAGAGAACAATACGAAACTGACAATAACTCCAGGTTTTACAAGTCTGTGACACTATCATGCGACAAGGACTGAACCAAACCAAATGTCAAAGAAGGCTGGTAGTTTGCAGCAAGTTTGTTAAGAGCTCACGGAGCTGCACAAAGGCAACTACTGTTGTGTACTGTAGGTGTTAACCAAGGAGGTGAATTCATGACACATAACGTACCATGGAGCAGCAAAGCAGTTGCAACCAGACTTCAGTTTGTTTGAGATGTGTTTTTTTTTTTATTTCAGTTATTGCTGAGCGCTCACATCGCACCCTTTCAACTACATTAAGAAACATAAATGAGGACACAGTTGCACTGGTAAAAATGCAAACATGCAAAACTAGGCCACTGGCAACCACATGTGTCTTACTTGATGCTTCTATACTGACTGAACAAAGCCTGGTGAAACTAAAAGTCTGGTCTGTTGCACACTGTATGATTCTAATCTGTCACCCTCAGCTAACTGCAATAACACCCTGAAAAAAATGCTCTTAATACAAATACCATAAACCGTCTTATAAAAGCCTGCTTTTGCAGCCTCGGAGAACTTCATATTCCTGCAAATAAACACCTGCCTCAAATAAATGCCTGGTCAAGAGACTGTTTACATTGCAGGTCATAAAACTGCCCACAAAACCACTAAAATGTGCCTGAAGCAGCCATGATAACATCACTGAAGTATGTCGCCATTGTTAATTTATGTCTTTAATATTTCAACTGGACACAGTATGCTGTTAACTATAATGGTAAACTAATAAATTTGTACCTGTTATGGAGAAGTTTGTTTATAGCATCTTGTTTTTGATATGTAGAAAAACAGTCTGTCTTTGGTTATGAGATCTAACGTGGTTACCTGTGGTGGATTTCATGGCTGAAACAAAGTATTAGACTACTATTAGATGTTTTACTTGAAAATACAATAAAGATAGCCAAATAAATCCTGTTCCTTGCCTGTATAACACCGCCCATCTCCTTTGCTTTCACTACAAGCTTTGCGTAGGCAGCGGCTTCTTTGTGTACCATGTAGAAGGCAAAACACGCACACACACACACACACACACACACACACACACACACACAATTAACACACACCAAGTGTAAAACTTAGATAAATCAATATGTCTCGCAGGTAAATTTTTGGAACAAAAGCTTTTGTATTCCTCAGCTCCAGAGGAAATCTTGCTTTCTCTGAATGTAAACCAATATAATCTAAACCAAACCCGATGGGCCGCCTGCTGAGTTGATCTGTATTAAGCAGCAACACCGAAACTTCTGCAAACTTTCCTCTTCTGTTTTTCTCTGTGTGGTTAACAACACATCCACGCTCTCCTGTAATTACGAATTAAGTTGCACTAAGAATTGCCGTTGTATAAGTGAGAGAGAGCGAGAATGTTAGCACAGAGAAGTCTGATAGTTCGAGAAGGACTGTGTGCAGTCAATTAATAAACATTCATCCTTCAAGCTGTTTCCAGCAAAATATCCAAAGACCCAGGTAAACTGGGGACAAGATGTGTTGTTGCTGTGAGGAACCTATTGGCTTCTAGTGTTATTATCAGACAAGGAACTGCTCTTGGTTTGTTAGAAAATGTACAGGGTCTGTATCTTCTGTCCTTGCAGCTTTTTTTTTGAAGTTGTACAGCCATTACATGTGCTGTTGAACGAGCCACAGAGGGCCCAAAAGCAGTACTGCAAGATCCGCACACTGATTGCTAATTATTCTGGTATTTTACCCGTTTCACTGCGATCCGGCAGGTATTGTTACTGCTGTTTGACTTTAGGCCTGCCTCCCTCATTACTACCACTGAGGTGCCCTTCAGCAAGGCACTTAACCCTGAGCTGCTAAAGTGAAGCTGCTTAGTGGCCTACAGTGTGGTTGTACTGATCAGCCTTCGTGTGTAAATGTGTGCAACCGTGTGAGTGTGAAGCACGGTGTTCCTGCAAAGAAAAGCATTTATGCTCAGCAGACCTACCTTTGATTAAATTAAAAAAAACGTCAATTGCAGACATTACAAGAGGCCAATATGTACACAGCAGAACGCTAATACGGTACAAAAAGCATCAATACTGCTCACAATTTGATGCTCAAGTCAATAACAACCTAAAGCTCAAGAACAAGTCCTATTTCCCCAAAGGCTTCATACTTAGACTTCCACACAAACCTTGAACAGTAGCTTTTAATCTTACATACAGTATATGGGATTTAAAAAAAGTTCGACAAAGCGCTATTTAAGTTGGCTGCATTGACAGGCTCTCAGAGGATGTTATTAAATTGGACCTTAGAGGGAGGCGCTTGCCGTCGACTCCTGCGAAGTGAGATTTAACGGTTGGGTTGCGGCAGCGTGTCGGCTGGTACCGTCTGAGAGACTCTACTGTAAAATATTAAAGGCCCAGGTCAACTGGGGGGCCCTCATATCGCTCTCATTACTTATTGACGCACCCCTATCTGTGTGTAACGCAGCTAGTGAGCCTGTAGGAGTGTGTGAGTGTGTTGTGGGAGAGAGAGAGATGGTTGACTTGGCAGCGCACAAATGTACACACACACGCTCATGCATTTACGCAGCCAGAAATAGACTCGAATGGTAACCTTAAATGCACGCGAGTATGGACGCACACGTGTACACGCATACAGAACAGTGCAGCAGTCACATACAGCAGTCACATACAGCAGTAATACTCATAATACAGTGTAGCTTTCCAGTTACTGAGGTGTGTCGTGTGTTCAGTATATGGATGTATTACTAGGCCTGTGTGCACGCCTGCATTTGTGTTAAAGTTGCATGTAAGCTTATCAGTGTGTGCCAATGTGTGCCAATGTGTGCATTTAATTTCATGCTTTTAACATGTTTGCAAAAGTGTGTGTTTTCATGCATGATTACTGTATAACATGACATCTGTGTCAAACGTGTGTATGCGCAGGGAGGTGCACTTTCATGCATTTATTTCTACATGTGTGGGTACATATGCTCAGTGCCAGGTGGTGTGTGTCTATGCGTGTGTGTGTGCTGCCATGCTGCTCCTATTGTCTTATCAAAGTGATGTGAAGTTAAGGTTTAACTTGCAGTGAATTATTTATCCCTGCAGCAGCCTTGGCACCTGCGCTGGCCAAGGGTCTGAAAACATATACCACACACACACACACACACACACACCTTACATGTATGTATGCACACACACACACACACACTGTGCAACAACACACTGATGCACAGAATTATACAGCCGAAGCAGCTATAAATATTTATCCCTCTTCCGCCTCATATTTATTTCATCCAACAGAGCTCATATCAGAGGGGCAGTGGGATGGTGAGGATATCCAGAAAGAGGGAGATAGGGAGAGAAATATATAGATAGAGATGGAGAAAGAAAAAGAGAGAAAACAAGACAGGAGGAGAATATTTAAATTATTTTACAAATGAAAATAAAGATGCAAGTGAAAAGAAAGAGGGTGATAAAAAAAGAAGAAAATGAGGCAGTGAACAAGATAAAAACAAAAAAAGGGTGCAAGGGATGAAATTAAAAGAGGAAAATATCAACAAAAAGTGAAGAAAAGAGTGAAGCAGGTAGACAGAGGAGAAAGGGAGAACAAAGATGCTAACAAAAAAAAAAGTTAGGACAGGATAAAAGGAGGCTGGAGTGATAGGAGGTGAGTGAAGAGTTGAAGTCACTCAGGAGTGTCACTGTTGCTACTATCGAGCAGTTTAAACAGCAGCCATTGAGGTGCACAATTGAAGCTGGCCTACCCCGCCACTTAGCTGGGATAAAAGGCTGCGTGGCCTGGCCTGACGCTGTAGCTGGGTTGCAGCAGCCAGGCGGGAAATGTCAGGGAAAATATCACTCTGACTCTAAAAATTAAAGTAGAAAAGGAGACGGAGTCAGTCAGCAGATGCTTTGTTTCCCCGAGAGTTGAAGAAAAAGTTTCATGTTTCTCTTTAAGAGTCCTGTACTGGTATATAATGCATATTCCAGCAATACGTAAATGTCTCCAAGAAGAAGGGGAGGGCATCAGAAACAGTATAATTCACATGATGCTAAAACTCACCCTGAGTGACATGTAGTTGAAAGCTCCCAAAGCTATAAAGTGGATAGTTGAGCTTAAATTGTTATTATTATTACATATTCTGTTCAGAGTTTTGCCTTGGGGTTGTAGCTGTGCCTAAGTGTAATAAACTGTTAATTATTTCGTTTTTAAATGTTGTGAATAAGGACCATAACTAAAACAAACGTTGGAAAGAAATGTCGATTTCAAGCTTCTGGAGAAATCCTGAAAAGCGGACATTCACAGTGTGACGGTGTTCAGGCTGAATAAAATCATTTTTTCCCTAAATCTGAGTTGACTAGTTGCAATAGGTAGTCATGATCAAATATTAGGAAAACAAGTAAGATTAGCATTTTGCCATAATTGTACAGCATGTCATGTTTGGTTGATAATATTACTTTTCTTGTATCTTTATAATACACTTTCCTTGCAGATTTCTGATTTTAGCAGGACAAACCTGGTTGAATCTCAAAATGCTTCGAGTGAATCTTCCCTCCATGATTTATTATGTCTTGCACCTAACACGTCAGTATGCCATGTGAATCTCTCAGTTGAAGATCTGGTTCTACACCAGTATAACCAAAATGCATGTGCTTTCATTGAAGTTGGCATAATTAAGTGTTTCTGATCCCTCCTCGTGCCCTGGAAGGCAGCTCAGTGACCTTGTGGCAGAGCATTATCAAAGGCGAGGGCCAAAGGAGCAGCTCTCTGTAAGCTTTGAAGCCTTAGGGCTGTGTTATACAGTCAGGCTTAGCATGCAGCATTTTAAACAGCAGTGGATCTCAACAGGCGGTTTCTAGCAGAGTGAATGGAGCTCGAGGCTACCTGAAGGTGTAAAGCCGGTTCTCGCCTTCAGCTCATACAGATCGATGCAGCCAGATTCCTGAGTAGAACGAAGAAGGTAGCAAAGGAGCACTTTCACATTTACAGTGGATTTTAGAATTGACTTGAAGACTGAAACTCCATTTGACTCCCGCTTATATTTGTGAGTTTTTACATCCATAGCTATCCAATTTTAGATTCTGTCCCTTGGCCCGAATTGCCAAACTGGAGACTAAAGGTGATTCTCTGTTTGCTGTCAGTAGTGTCAACTTTATGCAGTAAGTGAGCCTTGCCTACGTTTCCCTTTTTAATGTTGACTCTTATTCCTACTTGATTTTAAGTGTCTCTTCTTCATTAATTTGGTCTTTGTGGCTCAAATAAAAAACATTTTAATTCAATTTAAATTATAACCTAACTGCTTTTTTGTTTTACTCTTTTTCTCGCATGTGTTCAGTCTTTTATGTTCATTTGTTCGTGAATCGCTTTGTACCTAATTAATGTCACAATTATTAGTGATTGATTATTAATAGTATTATTATCTGTATCTGTGCCAAAACATTATTTCTTTTAAATTTAATGTAACTGAAGCTGGCTTTCATAGCAGCTGCAGTATCTGGCCCTACATACTGTGCAAACATGTCTTAAACACTATACTTTGTTTAGCGGTCTTATATAACTTTAAAACCCAAATATGGCTTCACAAGCAGTGTGGGTGTTCATTTCAAACTGGGAAAAAACACGGTAAAAAATGTCATGCATTTATGGCAACGCAAAACAAACTCTGGACAAGGTTTAATAATTTCTTTCTTAAATAGAATATGTATGTGGTTGCATAATAGCGGGCATGTTTTATGATCAAAGGACCCATTAGTCCCATTTGAAATCCAAGATATCTTCAATGTTTGCTTGTAAATTTTAAAAGTTGTCTGTCATTTAGGATAAGACTTTTTGCAGGAGTGATATGTGGCCCTGAGCTATGTAGCAACATGTCCACATAAATACCAAGAAATGCATTTAAAGTTGTTTAAATTGCACTATACCCCATAAAGATGTGATCTACATATTAAAAGCTAAACAAGGTAAATAGGTCTCAACAGTATCTCATCTTGGCGGATAGGGAAGCTTTCACCTAATCAGATGTTACTGAGTAAGCAAAGATAAATCTTTCAATAATACAAAGCAGCCCTGATGTTTTCAACCCTGATATGTTTGATTTAAAACGTGAAATAAACCCCACAATATCAAATGTGCTGATAAATCCCCCCCTGGATTAGTACAATTAGGTCGCAGCTGGTCTCATCTGAATGAGCTCAGACACAGCAAGTTACGTGTTGCGTTTGATCATTACTCAAAAACTATACGCCCAAATCCCATCAATCAAAAGTTTTCTTGATGTCTGGGAAGTCTCTCTGGAGAATCCATCAGCAAGCACGCACATAGGCCAAAATCCTGCAGCAGAGAGCTCGTAAAACTACAGCAAGAACCAGACTGCTTCCCCCTCAGGAGTCTACGTTACTCTACCGGTCACTTTGGGAGCAGGCCAGCCATGATTTCCAGGTCCGTACTAAATCTACAAATAAGACGTGGTTGGCTGGTAAAACACTTAAAACGGCTGTTGAATGTTGAGATATAACAGTAATCGTTGCTGGTGGACAGAAAAGGCCCTTGTCTTGGATCTCTCTTAGTACCTTGAAGCATCTTGGAAACAGACAGCGGCCTAAGAAGAAGAAGGGATTGTGTGTAGTGAGCCAGTATTAGGTTTGGAGCAGAGCTGTGTGTGGGGAGCCAGGTTGACGTTGATCCAACAGGGTGGGTCTGTCTGCTGCATGACTCGGCCCGTCTGGCCCGCAGCTAGAACCCCCCCCCCCACACACAGTTATGTGTGTGTAAGAGTGTGTGTATGCAAGCGATGCATGTGTGCATGCCTCTGTCAGTATGTATGTGGGCGATGAATGATTTTGTATGTGCGTGCATGATCGTGTGTGTACATGTAAGTGGTAGTGAAGCATGTAAGTCGACATCACTGTGTGTACGTGTGTGTGTGTGTGAGAGAGAGAGAGAGAGAGAGAGAGAGAGAGAGAGAGAGAGAGAGAGAGAGAGAGAGAGAGAGAGAGAGAGAGAGAGAGAGAGAGAGATCTTATAACCAAGCAGGCACAGCACCAGAGTCGGTGTGTCGCTTATTCCATGTCTCTGCCCTCTCCCTGACCCTACCTAACGTTGCGTAACACTAGCGACGACTTCATGCCAGATGAGCAGCTGGGTGGGTGTACGGTGCACAGGGGCGATGGGGTGCGGGAGGTTACGTCTAAAACAATCAGATGAATGTAATGACAAGAAATGCGCTGAAAAAGGAGTCAAATGACAAATCCCTCACCACCTGCAACTCTCTCCCCTCCTCTGTCTCTCTTTGTTGTCTGCTCTCTTCTCTTCAACTCAACTGAATGTGCTGGCTATGAAAAGAGAAATGACTTTGGGGAGATAGATATATATTGTAAACAATCTCATCTGAGATGCAAGGCTGCTTTTTACAGCTGATGAGGCTCTTTTCCAAAGTCACTCGCAATCTCAAACACTAATGTTTGAGGTCATTTTTGCAATTCTGCTTCACATCTGAGGCATTTGACCAATTTTACACATCAAATTCAGTTTACTAGATGTGAGTTTTACTCAGCCAGTGAAAATAGTTTTATAATGTCTTCTGTGGCTTTGTCAAGTTGGACAAAATATCTTGGGCGCCGACATTTACCAGGCAGGGACGGTCGAATGAAAAGATGTTATCAAGTTGTATTGTGGGAAGTGTAGGATTCAGCGTTTTTGGAGCTTGACCCATATTAGGCTTTAAATCAGGATGTCTCTGCCTCTACTGCTTCAGTTTTTACTATTTGTTTTAAAGGTGGAATATACATGAAATAAGCACATTTAAGAGGTGAAACAACTGAATTTGATGCCTTAAAGACCAGACAAAAGTTCAAAATATTGCTTGTAAATTGAAAATCTGAGGTATTAAATTCAGAGGTTGAAGAGAGCCTGAGATGGTGCTGAGGGATTTGTGTATGGATAATGAGATCAAGAAGACATTATTAAGCTTTTATGAAATGTCTATTAGCGATTGGCATTTGTTTGCCACTTAAAAAATGTTGCTGGTGCATGTCGTCATTATACCAGAACAACCTCAAATTTTGCTTTATCATTTTGGTTTTCAAGGTCTGCAGCCTGGTAAATTAACTAACAAATTAGCATGTTGCACTTTTGTTCCAACTCCTTTTATGTTAAATTAAAATGTCAAATCAAAAATCAAAAGTATTTTTTTCTTTGTACGAGAAGAATTTATGCAGAAACATGATGTTCGCAAAATAGAAAAAAAGACAGGTCTATTTGTACTAAAAAACTTCTACAAGTTAAAAGCAACAAGTACTTTATGAGAAAGGGCCGGGATGGCAGAGCATTAATGACAATCACAAGTTACCAGTAGTAAAGTCAGAAGGATCAGAGCCATAAAAAACTGAAAATGACTTAATAAATAATGCGTCTTGGATGATTGTATAGAAAAGAGATGACTTAAGTAAAGACATAAAAGTCAGAAGAAGAGTCCAAGGGTTTTTTGTGGTTCCTTCTGTTAAGAAAATAATAAAATAGAAGAAATTGGCAGATTTCTTTGGCGGGTTATGTGGATCTTGGCATTTATGAATTGTGGCTGTGCGTCAACACAGGCCGCAAAAATTGTAGGACATCCATAGATGTTGGCAGTCTGAGATAATAAAGATACAAGCAAGCCTCATCTGCAGACTAACTTTTTCTTTTTAATCTTTCCCTGCCTCAATTTTCACTGCACTGCGAATGCAAACCGGCAAACTTCTGCTCACAAGCTTGTGTGTACATATATTTTTTCCCCCTCATTCTTTTCTTTGCTTCGAAACTTCCTCTCTGCTCTTTTCAAACAGAATGGAGCACCGAGGGGGGTTTGTGGAAAGAAAACAAACTGAAACTGTAACCTGTAGCCAAGGAAAACTGGCTGATGGGCTTTCCTCCCCCCTCGCATCGGCACAGAGTGTACCGACAGAGTCTACCTGACAGATATCAGTCCTCAGCCACCCTGCTGCTTGCAAACCTGCAGCTAAAGGCTCGAGGTGCTGCCACAGCTGCCCTCTGTCCTGGTTTGGCTCTCCACCGCATGAATTCCCAAAAACTTCCCTCCAAATCCCTACATTCTCCCTCTCAGATCTCGTCTTTACTTTTCTTCAACTCCTTCCTCTTTCCCATAAATACCCCTCCCTTCCTCATCAAATACCATCTCTCTTCTCTTACCCTCCTTCTACACTCTCTGCTTGTGAGTACTCAGTAGTGAAAGAAGATATATAAACCATATGTTAGCTACTCATAATCAAAACTTTCCCCTCGCTCTCCCTTTTTTTAAGTGGACTGTTTCATAAGTGTACTGTTCTATTCTGCTCCGAGGGCCTCCTGGGTGTGGGACTGCTGACCTGCTGGGCTGAGTGTGCTGCCAAGTCTTTACTGTGAGAGAGCGAAAGAGAGCAGAGGGCAGGGCACAGAACGGCACCGTGCCATCGGACACTTTGCCAGCCTTGGCTGGAGAACCGATGTACTGACGGGAGGGAAAAGACTAACTGCAATTGTTCGAATCAAGTAGTTATAGATGTGAAAACATACGAGAGGAAATGAGTAAGGAAAAGGGATTCTTTCGCACCTGCTTTCCCTCCGTCAGCCCCGGCTCTCCCCTGTCTCCTGTCCCAGGCCGAGCCCTGGCATTTCCCCCTGATTCATCCACCTCCTCCCCTGGGCTTCAGCACCTCTCCTACAGTCTTTAGCCCTTTCCTTAAACTGTAAAGTCCAGTCCTGCTCCTTTCCCTCTGTGCTTCCAGAGCCTGAGCCTCCACCCTGCACTCCTCCTCCTCTCTGGCAGTAGCCTAACCCTGCTCGCCTCAACTTCTGCAGACTTCTCCGGCTAAAACCCTGACCCTTTGCTTCAGGACTTAACCTCATGTCAACCACTTTCCAAAACCCAGCCAGTGAATGTAAATGCACTTTTAACAGCAGTTTTAGTCCTCTGTAGAGGATCCAGTGAGGAGTAAATGTCTATTAGTGAACCTTATGAAGCCCCAGTCCAAAATTCATAATTTTTCAATTCCAGTATCTTGATATGTCAGTCTTAGTGTGTGGCAAAGTTTCATACTCTCTTTGTGTATTTGACCATCACATGACACACACGAATGTGATTACACAGATGTATCTATAGATAACTATAATACGTCAATACGTTACAATGAGAAATATAAACACAGTTTTTCTACAAACCCTTTATATTTAACAAAATAAGTTAAGACTTCTCCAATGTATCAGCGTTTAATGTCTTAACACAAAAATCTGATTTAGCTTTTGACGCCAGCTTTTGGTGTTTGACAGTTTTCGATGCTAAGCGCTACAGCTATGACTGCCTTGTGGTTAATACCTCTGATATACACAACAGTTACATATACACAGTTTGACATTTTGTGAAATATGTTACTCACCCTCTTGCTGAGAAGACTGATACCACTCTCATGTCCGTTAAGTATGAAGCCAGAGCCAGGAGGCGTTTAGCTTAGCTTAGCATAAATACGTTCCACAAGGGGAAATGGCTAGCCTGGCTCTGTCCAAAGTTAAAAAATACACGTACCAGCACCCCTAAAGCTCACTAACACATTATATCTCGTTTTGTGGTTTTAGGGGGAGGGGAACATCACCTATTCTAATAAGTTGCTTGAAGCCTAAAGCTAACTAGTCATCTCAATTCAGAAACTAAACAAAAAGTCTAATATTCAAAATAATTTATTTCTATGTAATTTTAACATGACTACCATGTCTGTTTTCAATTTCTACAATATATTTTCTGGCTCATGTCTTAGATATTTAGGTCTACACACTTACTACTACTTATTTAAATGGATGGTTTAATATGTCTACCAGTATAAGGTGAGTCCGCCGCAGTGTGAACTATGGTTCATGGCATGTGCGGTTGTAGTGGTTTGTTAAATGGCGCTCCTGCGGTTGACCTTCCCAGCTGGTGCAGGGATTTGCACTGACAACCTTCTCAACACAAGCAGCCTGTCTGACTCAGTCCAGCACCATCACTGTAATCTTATTGTAATTACACACACACACACACACACACTGCACCTTTAGCCTGATACACAACACAAGCCCCCCCAAAAAAAGAAGAAAATCACCGCGCCACACATTGCTTCGACATGTTGCACGCTGATTGGATGAGTGATGTGGGTGAAAGGGGTGGGGGGTGGGGGGGGGCACTCAGGAGAGGAGTACAGAAATGGAGAAAGCTCACCAGTGCATTAGGGACAGCACGGTGCAATTCGTTCCATTGGCAGCACTTCAAAGAGGAAGAGGAGGGGGATAATCCACCCTAACATTAGCCCCCGGATTCTTCCACCACCACCACCACCAACATACATGCGCACACACACACACACACACACACACACATTTATTCACAAAAGCAGCAGGCTGGAGGGTTTGGTCGTGGGGTCTGATTGGGTTGGGGTCTAGGGATGACGGGATGGAAGGATGGAGGGGATTTTTCAATTTGCCAGCAAATCAGAGATGATTGGAATACTCTCTCGTGCACAGACACACACACTCGCCTTGACACACACACACACACACACACACACACACAAACACAATGCCATACACATAACACACAACGCGCATCCATCTCCACGGAAAATACCTCACACTTGAACCCAGAGAGGAAAAAAAAAACACAAAACAAAAAAACAGGCAGAATATCAGCTCACAATGCTGAATAGAGCTGCAAATATAGTAATATGGGTTAAAAATATGGGTCAACAATGAATGATAAGGCGCTCTGTTTCTTACAGGTGGTAAAATCTGTTACGTGTGTGAGATATCAAGATGAAAGAGGGGGAGTGCAGGAGACAGGGCAGCAAATATGAAGAAAACCTATGTCACGATTTTTCAAAAACGCCCCAGATGTCAGGAGAACAAATACCAGTTTACCATAATTAATCAAACCACTGAACATAGTAGAAGTATACCTACCTTGGTATAACTGTAACAGCATCAAGGAGTTTCAACATGGCAGTGAACGCACTAAAAGAAAAAGCCTGAAGAGCTCTAAATGCAATTAAGAGAAGATTTTATAATTTCCAAATTCCAATTAAAATCTGGCTTAAAATGTTTGATTGTGTCATCCAGCCCAACAGAATCTTTACATGCACAATTCTGCAGATACATTTTAAAACACCAACAAATGCATGTAGAGCAGAATTAGGCAGATACCCACTGATAGTTAACATTCAAAAGAGAGCACTCACATTTTTTAACCACCTTAAATCCCCCTCGACACCCTCCATTCCAAAGCCCTCCAAACCCAAGAGCTAAGCCCAGAGAAGTCCCCTCTGTCAGTTGGTGCTGAGACTAACCGCCCCCTCTCAGACACACTCTGACCAGTCTCACAAGAACACTGCTTTCCCAACACCAATCAGAGTAACACTGCAAAGAAGAAACTAAAAGCCAAAGTAGATTAGAATATCATCTGGCAATTGAATTGAGACAGAAGAAGAGAAAGAGAGCTTGTATATCGACAGGCACTAGCATCAGTGGAGGTGAGCTGTCCTCACTCGCTCAGCCAATACTTGACCAATTGATGATCAATCCTCCTCGTTGGAGAGCTGCCAGCAGCAAACGCAATCAATGCTTCTTTCTCTGTCAGACCTTCGAGCGATGTTAAAGAGGAACGCCGCTCGATTCGAAGCAACAACTTGTTGTCATTTCCTCAGTTCAAACCGCCTCTGAACACGGTAAACATGTCGTCACCCAATGATGACACAGATGTTGTTTTCATCTGCGATTGTAGCATCGCTTTCAGGCTAATAAGCGCTACTTTGAAAATGCCTCAACACACTTATGAGATGCTACTTCAAGTTCTGACAAAATCCAGGCAGCAGTGTTTGAGGTACCATGTGTATAATGGCCAAGAGAGCTCAACGCACAGCAACGTGCAGATGGACAAAACATCTTCATCACTTTGACAACACATACTTTGCATTTTGAAAATAGCTGTAAATAATAAGCATATTTTGACACCCCATTCGTGTTATAAAAAAACACAAATACAGAAACGCTCAAAGTCGAACGCAACACAACAAATGTTTCCAGAGGACACGTTATTATTGGAGATATTGGCTATACACCTAGGGTCTGTTCCTGCGAGTACTCAAGCGCCTTCTTGTGTGATGTATTTCTGGTAACTGCCAATCGTGCCCAAGTGCCCGTTAAGACTGCAAGCGTGTGGAAGTTTATCAGAGCTCACAGGGATAAACTTGATTAATGAGATTATAATATTACTCATGCTTGATCTCAGATGCTTTGTTGGTTTTACTTCATTTCTACTTAATGAACAAATAAGTAGGATCAACCATACAGTATTACAGTTACAATCAGAAAGCAGTGAAAACAATTAAAGGAAGTTCTCTAGAAGCATTTATGCCCCACTGTACTGTATAAGAGAGACATATCATATTGAATTTAATTGGTTTCTGTCTTGCCTGAACATACAGTATATCTCAAAACCATTTAAAAAAGAACATCTGATGGTTAATATTTATGTTTACATTGTCAGATATGCACTTTTATTATCATTCTCATCAAGAAGGAAGGATTTTAAGTGATAAGCATCTGTGGAGGTTCAGCCAGTATTCAAGCTGAATCCAACATGTCATCAACTTCAACTTCTTTGCCTGTTATCATCAGTCCTAAAACAAGCTTATAGCTATATACTGCCAACAACTGGACTGGTGTGGCGCAGTTGAATTGTGGGATACTCTTAGATCTGAAAACCACTCAGAAGCGGTATTAGAATAAGTGTGCATCAAGTGTGGGTTAAGTTTGAGACGTGGGACACACTTGCTTACTACCTGGAGACGTGTGAATGCAGACTTAAATGCTTAAGATGGTAAATGTGGGCATTGGGACAGATTGCTTCTTTAGTGTTAGCCTTTTACTAATTACAAGTGTGTTTATCAGTTTTTAGTGTCCCCTGGAAACTTCGGTTGTGTTGTGTATACATGTGACTGACTACTGAATTAAACGTATAATTCCTACAGGTTTTGTCAAAATATAAAATGTCTGACAGATGGACGAACAAGTAAATGAACAATCAGATGCAAAGACAGCAGTGCTTCACACACTGTCAGATCAATGGTAAATAATCTGTTTGAGCTGTTTTACCTTTTATTGATAGGATAGATGGATGAACAGAGTTAACCTTAGAGACTTGAAGTGCTATGGTCCACTTCTACAACACACATATCAATAAAGGTTGGTCTGGAGGGAGAAGAGTTATGGAGTCCACAGATACACTGAGTGGTCAGGAGGTTAGCAAGCTCTGCAACAATCAATAAACCCTGACCACTGGAGACCACTGTGGTACGTCTACAGTTACACACGTCTATAGGAAACAAACACCTCTGTAGAGTAATGTTTCCATCACATAAAATACTATATATTGAAAGTAATAGTATATAGTTAGGTATTTCCATTATTTTGTCCAGCACCTGACAAAGTGGCGTGCATAACAAGAAAAGAAAAAACACAGATTGATGACACACTGAACTTTCATTCTAGATTATGAATTGCATCAGCCACTTGTAAACTGTTAAAACCCATTTGTTAAGGAGTGACTATGTGCTTTGTGGGAAATTATTTTTCACTCCATTATTCCAAGTTAAGAGGTGAGAAATTGTTATCTAAAAGCCAAATTAACCCTGTGGGATGCTGGGCGAAGCACGCTGATCCGTTGGTCTAATCAGAACTCCTCAAGTCCACTCAACTGGTATTACCAGCTGAGGCTAAATGGGAAAACCAACGAGCAATTAAAATATGTTGTCCAATTATTTCCTGTGTTTGTATATTATTCTTTTAGTTTGTTACAGAATAGTGGGTCATTTGGTTGATATGCTGCCACCTAATTGCCAAAAGGTTGTCCTACTGTGAGCCAAATTAAATCAACCAAGCTGAACCAAACCAAAGTGAGCCAACTGCGCCGTATCAAATCACATGCCAAAGAAATGAAGGAAAAAAGTATTTAGGACACCAGATTAGTTGGTTTATCTTACAGTCTGCTGAAATATAATACATTTAAACTGGTTGTTACGAGAATTTGTGTGGGAAACACCGATTCTTTTTGGTAGATTTAGTATCAGAAAGTAAGCAAATACCAAAGGGATGTTTTTCAGATTGCGGTAATGATATAAAACATTTGTCCAAACATAAGAAGCAACATAAGCAGTCTAGCCGCCTGTCCTTGGCAAACCAGAGTTAACTGTATCCCCTTAAACTCGGGTTGCAGTAGATGCTTGGCTGTGGGCTTCCTGCTGTCATTCAGATTCTGCAGGGTATATTGCAAGGTCAGAAAGAGGTTTTGAGAGCACCGCTGCTGTGAATGCCAATCAACTATCAGAGCACTACAAACATGAGCCTGGAGTGAGGTTATAGGCATGCGTGCAACCAATCCCAGAAACCGAGCAAGGAAATTTACATAGTGGTTTGCATTCAGCTGCCAAGTGTAAGCTATGATACTGAAGGCAGTGGGGGAATACTTCACCATTCTGACTGACCTCAAAACTGTGCTACTACAGTTCAGATGGTCTTTAACTCTGGCCACAAGTCCAACAGGGGGGCCTCAGCCAGATGTCCCCATTTCACTGTAACTGGACATTTGGGTTTACCAGCTCTGTCTGGCAGCAACACCACCACCGCCTGATCCACCTGAACTCACTCACTCAGTGTCCGAGAAATATATCCAAAGATACCGAAGACAGAACTACACAACTGATCATTGCTCTTTGGCCCAAGGTGTTCTGGTACTTTGTGGCTCACACACACAAAATCACACCGTGCCTGGAAGACTGGACTGGACTCAGCGAAAGGCTGCCTTTTAATATGACCTGTAATAGATGAGAAATACATGATGCTTGAACATGGTGGCCATTATGGACAGTCCATGACAAGCACAGAAGGCCAATGCTAAAGCACCACTTGGGTTTAGATCAGGCAGGCTGTTCCATCCAGGACCTTAATGTTGAAGTCCCTCAGCAGAACTATGGAGTCCCTTAGCAGCATCCTCTCTAGGACCCTCCGACAGACTCCAAATGAAACCCTTCCTCTCCATTACATGTTGCACAAATGCTACCATCTTCTTCTCTGTGGAACTCCAGCAAGGGCCTCATGAGTATCCCCAAAGGTACCCTGAGTCTTTCAGAAATATCTAGCTGGTACCACTCCACTTCCCACACTACATGTGCTATTTCTGTGCTCTGGGTCACCTGAGACTTTGAGAATTTGAAGTCTGTCTGTCCCAAAGCCAGAGGCACAGCTGATGAAGAAAACTTGAGGTCTGAGAAAATTCCTCGAGGTCTGTGCCAACTGGCTTTTACATACAGTGAATAAACTGTCGCAGAGATCACTGGAAAAAGCAAATTAATTCTGTGTGATGGGCGGATTTTCACTTACATTTTTCAGCACAGGGCTATCATTCAATCACTCATTATATCATTCAGCCATTTCATTATGCCTTCATCCTTCAGGCTATTCATTCATTTAATATTAATATTCATGAAATCAACTTCATATGATACCGTCAATGATCTTTTTAATTAACGTTCTGAAAAATGTAAATCACCCCTTAAATAACACTAGCTGCATGAAGCACTGAGAATGTATATACCCGCGTGCCCAAACACACACACACACACACACACAGATATAAAAACAACATGAAAAATCACCTCCAGATAATGCACTGCACAAAGCAACAGGTTTCATTGGCTTCATACCACACACACACACGTATCTCCTACTCACCCTCTCCAGGTCTTGTCGGAGGTGTGTGAAGAGTTTGAGGCGTCTGTAGAGGACGTCCTGCTCCTGCTGGGCCAGGTTGTCCACCTCGTCCCTCTTTAAGGTCACCAGAGGTCGATTAAAGTTGCCCTTCCTCTTCAGCTTCCAGAACTGATATAAGAAGTCCACCTCGAAGAATAGACAAAATATTCCCATTTTTTTTATTTTAATGTTTTCATGAAAGTCAGTGCATTAATTGCCTCAAATGAAACAGCAAAGAAGATTTAACAGTTTAACAATGAAAGTGAATGGGTAAGTGCATTCTTACCATACACTGAGGATCTGTTATGCATTTATGATTTTATCTGTTTTTATTCTTCAAACTGTTGACAAGTGGCATCATAAAGCAGAATTTTCTGTGGTGCATTTATGCTGAAAATATCTGGTTTCATCTCATTCCAAAGGTGCTCTTCAAGGAAGGAATTTATGCCACATGAATATGGCTAAAATTATAATCAAAATTATTTAGCTCAAGATTGAAATCATGATCATTTACATCAATAACTCACAACAACATAGTTCTATTACACTTGAATATTTTAAACTGACAGAAATTGTGCTTAAAAACTTCTTTGAATGAACAAATCTCAGTAATAACAATTATTCCATTAAAGCATGCTACCACGTTTTTATCTCTACGTATGAAAAGCTGTTTGCTTACAGTTGTAGCCTTCCTTTCTAGTAGAGAAAAAGCTCTCGCCTGCAGCCCCAACCATGTTTGGAAAGCAGAGACCAGTTAATCACGGCGCGTTCTAAACAAATGCCTGCGATTTATCAGACAGTTTACCTGTGAATAGGGAGCACTTTATTTGATGCACTACAGCCGGCAATCTAATTTATTGTGCTTTGTCAAAGCAGGCAATGTTCTCCTGTCTTTAGCTGCCCAGTGTTGCCAATCACGAGCTTCAGCTTCTTGTTCTTGGTGGACAGAAACAGAACTTTCCATCTACTTCACAGTTCAATTAACTATGCAGATGCCATGCTATAAAGTCGCTGCCACAGTATTTTCATACTTGTTGCCTGTTAGCATGAACAACTGTTGCTACTCTGACCTATCTCATCAGCAAGCTGTTTTCACCCCATCTGCGGGCTTTATTTATACCTGACTCACTGTCTGGAGGAGTCCGTTATTTTTGGTACACATGTAGGTGTACCTATTTCAATGTGCATGGTATCATTTTTTATCATTTCATATGATAAATCACAGTGTTTCAGTTCCGTGGCTTAATGTACCTGGGAGATGGGCAGCGCCAGGTTTTCGGCCACCTCCCTGGGGTCCACCAGTCGGTAAAACTCATCCTCCAGCTCCTGGAGCTTCTGTTTCCTCTGGCTCACCTTCTCTCTCACCAGCTGCTCCCGCTCAGCTCGCTCCGATGCCGACACCGAAACCGGATACAATACTGACCTCTGCTCCGGGTCACTGCTGCTGTTTGGCTGGTGCTGCTGGTCCGGCCGGAGCTCAGAACTGACACCTGTGGTGGCCCAGTCAGGTTTGGCTGCGGGGTGTGCTCCATTTGTGGTGGAAGTGGTGGTGTGGTTGCCGTTGCTCACACTGGTCAAACTGGAGGTGCTGTTGATGGTTGTACTGCTGCTGATGGTTGTACTGCTGTTGCTGGCGGTGCAGCTGTGCTCCAGGCAGAAGGACTTGAAGCGTACCTCGTCGTTCTCTGCCAGGATGGTCCTCATCTCCAGGCCGTGGTCGAAGGCGCACGTCACATGGAAGGCCACGATACAGGAGGGCATGGAGCACTGGGAGGGGGAGAAAGAGAGGAAATACAGTTAAGGGCACAGAGAGAATAAGAGAGCAAAAAAGGAAGGAGGAGGTGGTATAGGACAGACAAGGGATTAGGGATGAGAAGGAAGTAGAGAGCCAAAGAAGAGATGTAGCACAGGAATTACAGAAGAAGAGAAAAAGGTAAAAATGGAAGGTGAAACAGCGAAGGGGAAATCCCATTTGAGTGTTAGTTCTGTCTCTGGGTTCATTCAAAAAACAAGCAGATTGAAATGCTTGGTAGAAAACATTATCTTGGAGCGACTTAACTCTTTCTCTCTCTCTCTCTCTCTGAAACCTACACACACACACACACACACACACACACACACACACAATTCTTTCTTCTATTTGTCACAACTATTTGTTTTAAAGTGTAATTTTCGGTCCATTTCTTGTGTCATCTAGGTTCCAATAGAAGAGCAGCGAAGCAGAAAGACAAGCCGAGTCACAACAAACACAGTTACCCCATTTCTGCTGACATTTCGGTAACTTGGGATGTGTGTGTGTGTGTGTGTGTGTGTGTGTGTGTGTGTTTCTCAGTGCTATCCATTACAGGTCATACTAAGAGGCGGCCTCCCGCTGAGTCCCCCCAGGCATGATGTGATTGTGTGTATGTGTTGTTGTCGCTGTGTGCATGTACATTTGTAAGTGTGTGTGTCTGTGTGTGTGTGTTTGTGTGTGTGTGTGTGTGTGTGTGTGTGTGCAGGTCGATGCTTGTACTTTTCAGAGGAGTTCGGCAGGATGGTGACTCTCTTCTCTGTGTTGTTTATGAGCATGATGACAAAAAACCTGACTGATCCTTCTGACTGCACCGTCTGGGAAACAACTTCTGTCTGATGTTTTCACAAACAACCTTCCCTCCGTTCCCTGGCTCAAGTGCTTTCGGCAATTTCAAAAGTTTCATTTTGAGAGCAAAATACACAGCAGCAGGTAACAGTAAAGCCTACTAGTAAAGTACTCCTTACAAACCTTACATTGAAAATTTCAAGCTTTTTTAACACAAAATTAATAAAAGTAGGCAGTTAAGCTCATCCAGCACTTATCGTTATTCATATGTTGCTGTTAAAGCCTTTAATAGGAACTACTTTCTACTAAAGAAATAGTCCTTATGGAAAGTGTTTGACTGGCTTCAGAACGTTTCCTAATGTGATGTGGCAAAAAAAGTGGAATAATAATTATTTAACTTTAAGGCTATTATATCCTATCTTTGCTGTAATTACCTTAAACTCAGGCCGGTCTGTGCTGCATTTTTCCTCATCACACCCCCAACAACAATACACTGATTTTTAACTAAAGTAGGTCATCAGTACGCGAGGTAAACCAGTTCATCATCACAACCTTTCAGCCTCCAGAAGTACACGAAGGCTGCAACCTGAGTGTAGCTGAGAGGTCAGTCTATAATCTTTTTTAATTTGGTGAGGAACCACAAGAAATTGCAGAGCAAATAAAGTTACTAACTGCGAGCTAGCTCATATAAAACTGCACTTAGCAGTTTTAGCTCGTGGGTAGCATAGTAGCAGGTGTGTGCTCCATATCGTGCTGTATTCGCCAGCTTTTTAGGGATCCAATCACATACTGTTTCAGCATCCCAGGCTGCTCTCCCAATGATTAGTCTCTTGTAATATTGTTTCATTTGTTTCTTTTACAGGTGAAACTTGACATCTCACCTATCTCACCTAATGCACACTTCAATGTTTAGCCTTCAGATGTTGACTTTTAAAATACGTTTTAATGAGAGAAACTGTCCTCAATCCACTAAATCACTGAGTAAACAAAGTCAGTGATGGGAGGAACAGAAGGCGTGATCCAATAATCACATATCTGGCCTGTGTGAGACACCACCATAGATACATCGTCTTGTTAAAAAGTGGAGTTACAGTCAAAAGGTCTACACTGTAAACCCATTTTTATTACCGACTTCCCCAAATGTCAGAGTGAGCCCGCTGCAGCTGCTATCACTTATTTGGTGTCAAAAGGCAAAAGGTTGAACACAGCGTGGAGCCGGCTAGATGTGTTGTTTGGTACGAGCCGAGTCATCGCAAAAAATACTCATCTGGCCTTTTCGACTGCACCTGCTCAGTTCTGGCAGGGATTCATTAATAATGTTTTTATCACTGCTCACGCTGACTCCAAGTACATTAGCAACATGTTTGTTTGACTGGGCAGTTATTCTCAACCCTTTGCATCGTATTATAATTTAATCATATTCTACTTTGCTCCATGAGAGAGATCTGGAGCAGTATTTATCAAACTGTTAAAAGTGGACCTCATCTACCAACAGCAGACTTCCCTCCCTGCTCCAGGTTTTCCTTTTCTTTTGTTCCCAGTTCAGGAACTTGCACCCACATTTCCTTCATAAGGAGTAAGTGGCTTGATTAATGTGTCTTATTCTTCACACTAAGCAAAGATGTTTTTTCACTCCTAAGTTGGCGCTTTAGAGCATTCGTAAGTGTGGTTTGATAAATATGGGCCCTGGCGTGTTTCTGACAAGGCCAGAAAGCTCTGTCGACTCAACATTCATATTCTTGATTTCTATCCGCTTATTACACTGCTAACTTACATTATTTTCATCATCTTTGAACGTCTAGTCTAGTCTAGTACCTAACAGTTTTTATTTGTCTCAAAACAAACACCATTAGGACCACACTTCCCACATGCATCTGTTCAGCAGTCCTAGATAACTAAGAGGTGGCCACTGGACACATTTCTCATTTCTAACCTTGTTAAGTGAAGAAATCCTGATGAAAGACTTGACAGTGCAGCTACAGTATATCAGTGCCAATATCCATCACATAGTTTTCCTGAAGTGTTGAACCTTGAATGGAGAGCGAGAGCCTGAAACCTGAGGAATATTGATGATTTGTGCTGCTACATTTTATTTATTCATTTTCAAAAGCTTTGATTTTCCTCAAATCCACAAACATTCAAAGATTTTCATGTCCAGTTGGAATCTAGGCTTACATAGACTATCTCTATTTTCATTTGAAAACTTCCCCCCCCCCCTCAGACATTGATTTGTCTGAATTTTAGCCTTTCATGTGGTGTCCTACATGGTGCAGGCCTACACTAAGAACAGTGTGGCAACAGTACTATCAGCTAAGCTAAATCTAGGGTAAGCTAACTCTTAGGGGAAGCAGAATCATCCAGTTTTTCCCTTTTACTTCCCGTCTTTACGGTTGTTAAACTCATCTTATTCCCCTCTTTATGAGAGGATTACATATGTATTGTCATCTTGTTGCAGCTTTTCATTGATGCTGTATCATGTTTACACTTTGTGAAATATTTAAACCCAAGAAAGCGTGTTTTTATGGCTGCACCATCCCATCAAACGGAAATATTCTAGATTTTTTGCGCTTCATTTTTACACATTTCCCCCCAAAATTCTGCCTGACTTATTAATTATTATTTGGTATCTTTGGAGACTTTGGGATCTCCACTAGAATTTAAAACAAAGTTCTGCAAGTTTGAACAATGTTTAGCTGCACAGCATGAGTTTGTAACCTTAAAAACTGACCCACCGGCGGGCCGCTGCTTGTTCCGAGGCTGACTTGATTCACTTTCAGTACAATTTTCAACTTGTTTTGCTGTTTTAGCTAAAGTATCGTTTGTTACGTATTCACCTGCTGCACTTATAGCATGGCTACAGATATTTTAATCTAAAGGGCTGCCATGTTCTTTTGAAATCTGTGAAGAAGACAAACTAACCATGAAGCAAAAATACTTTCTTAATTAGCCGAGTGTGTCACCCTATTACTGTAGACTGTTGTTCATGGACTGACTCTCTTTAACAAATACAGTACAGGCTTGACTGGTTGACCTTTCCAGTGCACCTTCCTTTAATAAGGCACTAATTGAGAGCCTCATTACACTTGGAGAACTTGCCAATTAATACAGCGAGTCGTTGAATACACATATTTAGTTCTGAACACTCCGAGACAGCCGGCTATCATTACGGGAGGAACTGTCAGCACATGAAAAGAGACACAGCAAGGTATCATTAGACGAACGAAAGCTTGTTATCACTAAATTACCAAAAGATGAAATGACAGAAAAGTGGCTTAAACTATCAAAAGTGTTCTAGAAGGGAAGAACTCTGATCTGGTCTGAGCTGTCTGACCTACTGTACGTTAAAAAAACACACATACTGTAACTTGTCTGCTACAAATGTCTAAATAACAGCTCACAACTTAAGTATGAAAGTTTGAAAATCAAGACAATACATTTTTTATTCTCTCTCAGACTCTCCTGTGCCTAAACTTTTCAAGACGGATTTGTTATCACATACTTTTCCCTGCATTAAAGCCTCCACAGGACTCCTGCTGCTCATGGTGCCGTGTAGCGCTGCATCTCTACCTTCTGTGTGAGGTGGCAGCTGATCAGTGAGAGTGTTTGTACAGCCGCCTGCCTCCAGCCAGGGAAACAGGAGAGAGAGTCTCTCTTCCTGCGAGTGATTTTGGCTCAAGGATGCCCTGTTAATCTACAGCATCAATACTGTGACAGCAAACACCCTCAACGCTGCACAAACAAGCATCTGGACACGCGTTCACATACATCCAGCACACAAGAATATACACCGTACGGAAGGTAGGTAGTGTAGGGATCCAGTTCACCTTGAGGGCACTGAACGGTGCGCAGGCTAATAGCTATAAAGTGGGTTAGCGTTAGCGTGTCAGCGGGGGTTTTGTTTACGTACCCAGCAGCATGTTAAAGAGGTGCCGGGTTCAAACAGATCCCTCTCGCGCCCAGCGGGAGGCTAAGAACTATGACGATCTGTGTTGTTCAGAGACATTTTGTGTGTGTGTGTGTGCACTGAGTTTATACTTTAAAACTGCAAGAGCTTTGCTGTGCTTATGTGTGTGCGTATATAGGTTCACTATTTTGTGTGGGTGTGCCTGTAAGGCTTTATTTCAGAATGTACATCCCATCTATCGGTTCGTAAGGATGAGTGGGTTTGAACTTGGATGTCACTCCAAACGTTAATCCTTAATATGGAATTTCGCACACAATTAAAACTTTCCCCAGCTTGTTTTTCATCCCGACGCCACCTTCAGATGATGCAGATGGCATGAGGATTGGAGGAGTGAGAAGACGAAGAAGAATAAAAAGGAGGAAGAGGAGGAATGACATCTGAACAGAGGCAAACAATGTCATTATTACATTCCTTCTCCACAGAAGAAAACTGTGACAATATCAAGATTTGGACAAATCTTTTAAAAACTGTTAAAATGATAATCCAACAAGCACAAGCGTGAGGCTTAACCTCAGGTCTTAACCTACCTTAAGGTTACTGTTAAGAGTGGCTGTTAAGAGTGGGCAACTAAATGTGTTTTATTAGTGTTCAGGTAAGATTTTGGGCATGTTTTAAGTCACTGAGGTCACTTCATAACATAAGATGCAGTGATAAGTGTTTATCTGACGTACCTGTATGCAGGTTCCTGTGTGTTCTCGACACAGGCTGCAGGACAGAGCCCAGCGGCTGGCGGGGATGTGGGACACCTTGGTAATGGGCTCCATCTTCTCTGGACAGCCTATACTCACCTACAGGTAACACATGACAGGTAGAAATACATCTGATTTAAAAATAAAAAACACCATTTGTGATAAACAGCCAACATTGTGTGGAGATGAATGTTATTTCAGGATCTGAACCCACCTGAACAAACAGTGTGTTCTTTTTATTTACAGAAAACCCTTCACTCATTCTGTTGCCTGAGATAAATCGTCACAACAACAATCGTGGCAGCTATCGTCACAGTTTCTTCTTTATATTTTTTAGAGCTGAAATGATTAGTTGATTAAGTGATAGAAAGAAAATGTATTAACAAAAACGTTGACAATTAATTAATCATCATTTGACTCGTTTATTAAGCAAAATGCCAAATATATTCTGGTTAAAGCTTCTCAAATGTGAGGATTTGCTGCTTTTCTCTGTTTTTTCTTATTTTTTACCAAAACTCATATAAATGTAACCTAAATATCTTTCGCTTTTGGACTGTTGGTCGAAAAAAAAAAACAAGCAATTTGAAGAGCCAAGATCTTGAATAAGAAAGTGTATCCTTGGACCCCGAGCAGGGACACCTGTGCTCCTTGGAAAAACATTATTGTAAAGGCCCAGTGTGAGTCACTCTCTCTCTGAGCGGTCTATTCAGTGCGGCTTTGGCCCCAAAACTTGCTCCACCAAATACAACCAAAAAGTCATTGACCTGTGCCAACCAGCCATGCAGAATAGAGTGGAGAGCACTCATCACCTAAGTGCCATTTCTTCCTTCCTTCCTCCACTGCCTGTTTCTTTCCAAAAACCATTCCACCTCTTTCACATTAACTTATTCTCATATTTGCGGCAAGGCCCTCCTTCCTTGTCCTTCACGCTTGCATTAACAAGCTGACGACTGATTTCCGCAGGTCATGCCCTTCCCTCTCTTCATCCACTTGTCCTTCTGTCTGATTTTCTTTTCCTCCTCTCATTTGCTCTTCCACAGAGCGAGCCCATGTCTCAGTTCTTTCTGTTATTATTGATGCCTTTTGTACAGCGCACTCAATCAGAGTAAGGGTCAATTTTCACTCCATTGAGGATGTCAATAGAAAGTGCGATTCAGACAATGATGCCACAGCTGTCACCGTCAATGTTCGCTTCTTTTATGCAGTTGGTGTGTGAACCGATCAATGGCAAAAGGATTTCCAGTTTTTGAATGCTGTAGTTAATTGATTGGATTGTTCTCAACCCTGATGCCCACACATACAGCACATACTGTATGCGGGCGTACACACACACACACACACACACACACACACACACACACACACACACACACACAGAATCAGGTTGGACTTTACACAATTCTTCCACTTTCCCCTCTTCTGTTGGTTTGTCAATACACAAAATACAGAAAAAGTCAGGGTTGTAGCTTTCTGTCTGTGTGTGTGTGTGTGTGTGTGTGTAAGCACATGCAGGCCTTTAACATGCTCATTCCCCGATGAGCATACTCTAGCCCCAATTACTTCACATTTCAAAGATGGAAAATTTGAAAATTGCTTCAGTGGAAATGGGTAGAAATCACAGTGTTAAATGAAAAGGCATTTTAAAAGAGGGGATCTGCATCTTTGAGTGTGAGTGTGTGTGTGTGTGTGTGTGTGTGTGGTGAAAAGCCGTTTAAAGAGAGACCTCTCTCTAGGGGTTGAAGGCAGAGGGCAGAAGGCAGCTACACACACAGCACTGCAGGGGGGCTGTATCGTTTGAAGGCTGGGTGGTGTGTTCACACACATATATACGGGCACACACACACACACACACACACACACACACACACATACACAAACACATACACAAACATGCATCCAATCCAGCACTCTCTTTGAATGACACAGAGACTCTTTTCTGGAAATTTCCACTACTATCATATTCAGTAGAAATCTACTAGCCCGTGTTGTGATGTGTGTTTATGTGTGTAGACGCGTGCTATTAACACCTCCTTAGCTCACGCAAGCACACACGACTGAGTCTTTGCAAGGACACGCGCACAAACACACAAACGCACATTCAGACATGCAAATTATCTTTTTTTTCCCCCCTCCACGGTAGGAAGAGAAAACAAAAGCGAACGGAGCAACGAAAACAATTAGCCCAATCAAGGGTGACAGAAGGCAATTAGAAGTAAAAGGTTTGAGCTGCCAAAAGCTACTCTATTACTGAGAAATCTGCTGGTGGAGTGTGTTGTTGAATAGACTGGAAGACACATGACTGACTCTCTTAACAGTTTAAAGGTGTGTGCAAGGCGTGAAGCAACATCCGTCCCTGAACCTCTGAAATGAGCGGCTGCTTTTTGTCCATTTAGAGCTTTCAGACAAGAGACGTTTCCAAAAGGTATCATCAAGACGCGTTGAGTCGAAATGAGCGGCTGCTCGGGCTACACGCTTGACAAACGGGTTCCTCGTGAATCAATTTACATTATCTGCAGACTCTTAAGAGTGAGGTCTTGACGGAAGAAGATACATGAAGTATTTTAAGCATTTACTGTAAACAACGAAACCCTGGTGGAAAGAACTGACAGGTGCGACTGTTTCTAAAAATCTAGGCCACACTTTTCCCGTAAACCCTGCTGTTTCGGATTTTCTCAAGTACACTCACATGCCGAATGTTCATTGAAAGAGATTGAATGAGTCGCTGTAATCCTCCCTCCTCTCTTTACTGACTTTAAAGCAATACAATACAATTGAGGGACTACACAGTAAGAAATGGGGGACGAAATTCAGTCTTGGTTCTGTGCAAGAATGCATTCAAAAGGGGACAAAACAACGGCCAGTATATAGAGGAGGGATGATTACAGTGACCCATTACTCTTTTAACGTACATATAGCATGTGAGTATTAAGTCCAATCTGCTTTGTACCATAAAGCAAAATTTCAAAATGCTACATTGAACCTAGAGGCTGAGAATGTAAACTGCACATCCTCTTGACAGTGGGTTTCTTTGTAAACCTTGGTAATACCAAAGGTAAAAATCAATGGGATAATTATTTATTGATCCATAAATGCTAGCTTAAGGTAAGTGAAAATTGTTCTCTCTTCAATGATAAAGCTGAACCTTTTTTATCTTGCATATGTTTAAACTTCAAACGCAACAACTCCTTTATCAATTGTTACCATTCACTTCACTTTAATGGCCACGCAACCACCATCAGTGGAATTTGTCTTTGGTACAGTGTGGAAAAAACACTCCGAACGTTGGAGTACCACATTTTCATCTCCATTTTCTCTACAGGAGAAGATTGGGAAGGGAAAATTCTTCTGTCAAGATTCAATTGTCTTATAAAAACATTTTTGGACCGATATAAGAAACAATATTAAATCGTTCAGATGAACAACAGTTGCTGCGACTGACAGTACAAATGTTTCCTGTTAACACCCAAAGTAACTGAGCATTAATCCATTACACGCAGAAAGCACAGGACAGTTTATTTGTTCTAAAATTTGTTCCAAACTAAGCGAGCGCCCATCGACACGACCGCTCATTGTCAAATCTTTCATTCCAGTGATCTGCTCTACTGCTGTATTTCTGGAGAGGTTTTCTTTCTCTCTTTAACCTTATAAAGATTTAAGAAAAGGTTTGCGTGTGTGCAGTCTTTAAATTGAGAAACATGAATGGCGGGTTACAGCATAAATCTGTCGAGGCAAATGGTGGAAAGGAAAACCCACTGTACCTGAAAGAGTTTTCAGAGACAGATGCAGTGTTGTTTGGGGTTAAAATGAGAAAAAGTGACGTTCAGTCAAAATAAATGCAGAAGTCAAAATAAGCTCTGTGTGTGTCTTCATCAAAGCATGTCAAACATCATGCAGCCTTTCAGGTGGTTTTCTTCTCCCTTCTTTCATGGTGCAGACACCTCGTCCAAGAGCACCCTGTTTACATACTTGTTTGAACACCACACACATACAGCAGTGCACCAAACGTTCTCTGCCTCTTCATGCTTATGTAGTTGCTGACTCCCCTGAGCTAATGTCGGATCAGATGGATGGAGTTTTACACTAATTTCGACGATGACCACAGCTGTATGCACTCATGCAAATGTAAACAACAGCCACTCGCTTACTACAGCCACTTTGCACCAACATTCAACACTCACAGGTAAAAGAGGAGGCAGGGATACCAGCGTCTCCATCAACAGTGGCATTAAGCGCAGCCACAAGACGTCTGGATTCCTGAGTGTGGTGTGTGACTGGGATCATAAACACAAACACACCCAGGGGCAACCACAGATAAATAATAACACGTTAAAGCCACTGCTGTGCCTATAGACCTGTCTTTCATTGGAAGAATCAAGTCTGGCACCCATTATAGGAAATGTAGAAATGACTATCTTAAGCACAAGAAGACACTGAGGGAAACTGGAACCGTTATCTACACGAGACTGTATTTGGATCTTTTGGCCATTTCGAACCCCGTGTCTCTCCTTGGGTCTCACCTCAGGGATCCATAAGGCACAGCTGACGTGGACCCACTTGGTTCCACTGCGGGTGGGCTTGAGGGCCCCCCCTCTCTTGGGGCAGAGCAGACATTTGGGCTGGACGCCCAGAGCGCAGGTCCGACACAGCCAGTTCCCCTGGGGTACCTTCAGGATGCCGTAACACGCCTGCGACAGGGTCAAAGAGAAAGAAAAGTCAGGAGAGGTGAGGATGTGAAGAAGTCAGACAAAGAGACACACTTTGAAGCAATAGTTTGACATTTTGAGGAAGCCTGGCTCTGTCTGAAAGGAACAAAATCCGCCTATTAGGGTTTTGTACGGATTTATAAACCAGATATAAAATATTTTTAGTGAGCTTCAGAGGTGCTGGTAGGCAGATTTTTTGGACAGAGTCAGGTTAGCTGTTTCCCCCTGCTTCAAGTCTTTATGCTAAGCTAACCGGCTGCTAGCTGCAATTTCATATTTAGTGGACAGATATGAGAGTGGTATCAATCTTTCCAACTCTTGGCAAGAAAGCGAATAAGCCAATGTGCCAAAATGTCGATCTATTCCTTTAACATGGTTTGCCCAATAAGAGGGTGGAAAGATGTTCTGGAAAATAGAGCGTAATATTAAAAGACCATACAAGAGGTTTTGCATGCTGAAGCCAATTAACTATTAATTACACTTAATTTAAAGTATTGACCATTTTCCTACCTTCCAGACAGTCCATGTTTTCACTTCATATCAGAACGCTATGACGCACCTTTATTATTTTATTTTTCCTTTGCTAAAGGTATGTTATCATCACAAAATGACTGCAATGAAGCTCCAGCATCTGAGATTTGATAGTCAGCTTCTGTGCCATGCATTCACAAGCCAAGCCATCAGGAAATTAAACCCAGACCACACACAGCGAATACACATTGACGATGTAAAACAGACAATGTGAATTTGGAGGCTACAATTTTCCCACGAGCACAAAAACAGCCTCTGCTGGCTACTGTATAACTTTCACCAAATCTTGCTTTCCCAACCATGTATTGAGCTGCCTGGAACATAGGAAATTGTGGGTGTGTTAGTAATTTTCTAGCAATTTATACTCATCTTCTGCCAAATGTTTGCACAAAGTCTGCTAAAGCATGCAAAAATCCTTGTTATAATCTTCCTGTTTAAAAGGTTAAAGAAATTACTAATCAATTTATATACATTTTGGCATTATAAAATACACGACAATGCCATTTAATGAAATATATTCATTATTTTGAACTACTTCAATGAAGAAGTAAGAGAGGGGCCAGACTAGAGGGAGGGGAAGAACGATGATTTACAACAGGCTGGATTTGAACCCAGACATGATTTGGTTCAATCATGTCTGCCACGCCACGGGGCCACCTCATCGTCTTGTTTTTATGTCCCATACTTTTCATTTTTTTGGAAACAGCATACTTTCAGCGGTTGCCGCTTCTGAACCGAGAACTTAAAAAAGTATTTACAGTCTTCTGCTCGTTTCTTCTGTCATATAAAATTAACAAATTCACAAATTTCAAAGTGACACACACCCTTTGTCTCATCTTACAACTGTTTAGAGGTTATGTTCTCTGCTGCTGCAATAACACACAACACAAAAACACTCTTAAACAATTCCTTCCCATATTATTGTCCCGCCCAAAACTTTACTTTCAACCGGAAAGTAAACCGGACATTTTCAAAATGCCACTTGGCAGGTCATTGCATCATCAGCGTGCCACCCATTTCCCCTTCCGCTAACACACAGGGGTGCACTGAAAGGTTTTCATGCCAACACAATAGCATGCTAACTTATATTTGATAAGATCAGGTCCCCAGGGTCAGAAACAGAGAACGATTTTATTGTCAGATATGATTCACTCCTCTACTGTGGGGAGTGAGTCATTCTTAACGCCTCTTTCTCCTCCGTTATTATAACTTCTACGTCAGATCTATCAAATCTAATTTGTTACGAGTCAAGTCAAACAATCACTGCTTTAGTTGAGGCCCAAATGAAATTCCGAGGCCCCTGAGCATCCCCAAACATAATTTCAGGAACCACTGCTGCTACATTCGAGCCAGGTCTCAGCATGCAATCACTCACCGAGGATACATCACATGTTGTATGGCTGCAAAGCTACAATACACCATCAGTTATACGAAGATAAAACGATGGAAAGGCAGGGGGGGAAAAAACAAGAACAAACTTCACACTGACAGGAGGAACCTAAATGAGACATCAAAGACTCCATCTTCATTAAAAGCAATTAAAGCACTTTATTGATCAAAGGATTTTATTGATCAAACAACACTTCAGTAAGCAGAGCCTGTTTTTTTTTACCTGCTGAAGGTTAGGGAGCGAGCCTTACCGGGGGAAGCAACAGTCAGTGTTGAATGTGTTTACTCTATAAAAGCAATAATATTACTTAACACTCCCTGGGAGCAACGATTTCTTTCACTGCTTGCTACATTTTGTTTCCATGACAGCCTTGGCAGCTGCTTATTCTTCTATCTAACAATAACTAGGAAAACACTGTACTGTGGAGTGGCGCTATATAACAGTGTTTTGATGAACAGGTCCCAAAATTGTTCACTTTACTTGTCCTGTGCACTTCAGTCTAAATAATAACAGGAGTCAAACAGTGCTGATGTTAAGTTCTAGTCATCTTTTTGCTTAATAAAGTCAGCAATAGAGCTCTGCAGGGATGACGTGTTTTTGTAGGCCAACCCGGAAGTTAGCATCGCCCTGGTTCCCTCAGCAAAAAGCCAATAGGATTTTTCCATTGGATATATTATTGCAGAAAATAAGCTCTGTGGCAAACAAAAAGTTTATGATATTTACATGTTTTGTTCAGCAATAATAATCTTCACAAATGAACACCACTTTTATGATTTTTGAAGCGTAACTGCAATCGGCAGAAGTAAAAAGCTAACTTTAGCCTATAAACGAACTCCACCACGGTCGCATGACTTCAGTGTCACCACCACTAAGCTTCCAACTTGTAATTTGATTTTTGCGCACTTACCTCCTCTACAAAAGCCTTTCGGAAAGTTTGGCTCAGAATAGTTTGCAAGAGCGCGAGTATAAACACAATGAGGCGGCAATTGAGTAGATGAGTTTCTGTTTAATGTCCCCGACAACCTCTGTAGTCTCATTTAGCCACTTAGCAACTTTAAGACACGTAAAAGCTTTTAAATTCATGAGTCGGGTATTTACTGACGTATTTTATGTTGTAGAACAAAACGTTTCATCTAACCAAAAAACCCATTCAAGAAACCCCAGTGACTTCGAGACGACGGAACCGGAGTGCAAAAATGCTAACTTATTTCCGGACTAGGACTAAAGAGCTTCACAACATGCATGAGATGAAAAATTACCACATTTGGTACTGGGATGATCCAGTTTTCCCTCTTTTTCTAAATAATTCCACTTTTATTTCATATACCTTAAGAAATGAAGATAAATCTAACAAACAATTCTTCATTGATAACTTGGGCGATACATTAGACAAGAGACAACATTTGGTATTTGGTAGGCAGCAGGCTTTTTTTGTCCCACATTGTGAGTGAAATTTTAGGTGACAGACCAACATGAGATTTGGTCTGCAGCTGGAAGTAACTATTTCCATCCAGTGTGTCATAACAGCATGTAAGCAGATGCAGTCTGATGACACAGAAGGTGTGTTAGTGCCAACGGGGCCGACAGAACAATTAACACTGTGTCACTGCGTAACAAACACTGCAGAGCCCCTCAAGCCTCAGGTTGTCACAGGCACCATTTGTGAAATTGCTACTGTACGTGTGCTCCCATGCTGTTGATAAATGAAGTCAGATGGAGAAAAATACCATATGTAAGGCAGCTCTGAGGAAAACAGCTAAACCTTGTCTTTGAACAACCTTGATTTTGTATTTTACATTTACGCTTTCAGCATTTAGCAGTTTTTATTTTCCCCAGTGACTTTCTTATTCTGTAAAAGAGTTCTAAAAAAGCCAAAAGGATAACTGATACTTAAAAAATACTCAAGCAAACACACACGACCTTGAGCAGAGAGATAAGCTAATTAATCCCTTAATTCCTGACCTGATGAACGCAGACGTTGCACTTGTCACAGAAGACCATCTCGTTGCCGTCCTCTCCCTCTGGCGAGCGGCAGACGTCGCACACCACGTCCTCGTCGTACTCGATGCCCAGGCCTTCCTCCGTCTCGATGGCCTGCCGCATCTTCTCCTCACACACGCTCTCCAGCTCGACCAGGACACACTCCATCGTCAGCTCGTCCAGCTCTGGTAGTGCTGGTGGAGAGAAGACAGAAAGTGAAAGTTGATTCGTGTTTGTTTATACTCTGGAACTCGACTAGAAGACCGATCATCCGAAACTTGGATAAGGCAGGAAAGAGTGGGATGAAGGATGGAGGATGGAGAATGGGGGGGTATGAATTTTCTTTAGATGTTTTTCTTTGAGAGAGAAAAATGTCTCAATGCAGATCTTCTTCAAAAGTGTTGAAAGTAGCGGCTGAGACATGGCCGCTGGTAGGAGGGATGAATATATGAGAAAATACTGAGCCTGTACAGAGCAATTAAAACAAGGTCAACACTCAGAGGTTTCTTTTAGTTCTTGTTATCGTCGAGGATAACAGTAATGGGAATCCGCTCATAGGGAACTCAAAATGAGTCAGCCAATACACCAAATCCCAGTTATTTTTGGCCAAAAACACTGTCTCACACTTTAATTGGAAATGCACACAGCTTTCCTTTACAAGTACACCTCACACAGGTCACTTTCTGTTTTCTTTGGGCCGTCTTAGGATAAAATGTGCTGAAAATTAGCTGCAGGATGTGGGAGTATGTGGAGTTGCAGCTGACTCTTGGCTAACCAGAGAAAAGCAGAGAAATGCTACATGTGCTCTGTCACTACGAGCCCATTTGCTATCAAAGCCAAAAACGGCAAAATTCGCCAGTGAGCCCTTCTTGCCGACAGCTCAGTTTGCGCCAATATGTGTCGGCATTTAGCATTAGCATTCCTGCTCAATTTGCACCTCAAAGTAATGCCTTGCTCTAAGGCTGGTTAATAGTTGATGAAAACTGATTTAACTGGCAAATGCAAGCTTTCTTCCTCATAAAAAAAAAAAGTATTTGAAGTACCAGGAAAGTAAACAGTCTGGTTTCCAGGACGGTGGCAAACAGATGTGGCACGCTATTATCTCATTACATGCAACAAGATTACAATGATTAAACAAAATGGGTAACAGCAAGGCATTAAATCTAGTGTCTTTTTCTGAAACAAAGATGATTATTGTTAAGTGTTCAAAACAGAAAGAAAAAAAGCATTTTAGGTGATGTTACTTGGAGACTGTCATATCTCAGTCTCCAAGTAACATCACCTAAAATGCTTTTTTCTTTCTGAATACAGCCTGTAAATGAAGACCATGCCAACACAAATCAAATTACAATCTTTTGCTCAGCCACAACCTCTGTTTTTTTTGGGATTTAAAGAAATAGAAAACATTAAAAGTAAGGTGATCATTTTTAGATTCAGTATTTACATTGTTCTGTCACACTGCCTCACCCGAATGCTCCAAGCAGCAATAAAGAAACTTCTGCTGTTCTGGCTTCTGCAGTTGAGGATTATTTATTGATTTATTTGAAGGATTCAGCACTCAGTTGGGAGGGGTTGTTTTTAAGTGGAGCTGAGCATCCTGAGTCTCTATCTATTATTTATGTCCCTCAACCCGTTCCCATCCAAGAATAAAAAATAAATAAAAAACAACTTTATTTACGGATTCTTGAGCATCTTATTGCCAGCGGGGTTAATGTGTGACCTGAGCTGCAGTATCACATAAAGAAGCAGAGCTTCCAACCAAAACACTGTTATACTTCTGCATTATTTTGCAAATACAACATCAACACCTGCTGCTGATGGTGAAAACAGGTCAACTTTTGAATCGTATATTAGTCTGGAATTTGGCCATGAGCACAAACGTTGGCATGAAGGAAGAACTGAAAGGAAGAAACTGTGTGATTGTAGTTGTTGTGGACTCAGAAGTCGCTTTTGAAGCAGCAGAGAAAAGGGAAGTAGAGTTAGATATTAACCTGCTGTGACATTTACATCATGAACTGCACGGGCACACACACACACACACACACACACACACACACACACACACACGAGGGAGGAAAGCAACACCACTGTTCACACTTGTGTGTATGTGTCTGCACTGTGCATTATGTGTGTGTGTGTGTGTGTGTGTGTGTGTGTGTGTGTGTGTGTGTGTGTGTACTTTCAGTGTATTTACTTTATATTTATCTTCTGTGTGTGCGCGTTTCCGTGTTTGTACATGTGACAGCTGTGCGCACATACAGATACACATTGATCATTGTGTGTACACACACACACACACACAAGACAGCACATAAACAGATTTGTTTCTTTACTTTTCAGTATGTTCCACTGCGTTTATTCTGCATGTTGTTCATACATTCTGTGCCTTCTTGTACTTGTGCTTTTCTAATTTTATTTAACTCATTTTATTGAATGCATTATAATGCATTGAAGCCTGATCTTTAATCCCAAGTGATTTCTCTATAACTGCTGACAGACTATATGTTTTTAAGTGTTTTGTGCTACTTTAATGGCCTAGTTTACTGCAAGAAATCAAGTTTCCTCTTAGTTTAATAATCTGAAAACCCCATCTCTAAAAGTGTTTAAATAACCAGATTTACAGCATGCCCAGTATCAACACTCCAAGTACACATTGTGAATACACACATACATGTATACAGTAAGTGGAGGACTGAGACTTAAAATGCTGAATCATCCCATCATGAATCCAGAGCCGTACAGCCTCGCCCATCAGAACCAATCAACCGTCTGTTTGTTTGGTCTAGTATTGAAGGTTATGAGAAACAACCCGCCTCTGCTTCAGGAAGAGCCAGTGTGTGTGTGTGCGTGTGTGTGGGTGCGTGCGTGCGTGTTTGATTTAAGGAGAATGTGTCCCAGAAATAAGGGCTGAAACCCCAGCGGCGATTTATAAACACAATTACTACGCTTTATCTGAAAAGAGCCGATCAGATATCGGATAAAATGGTGGAGATGGGAGAGATGCTCGGGGTCAGCAGTTGTCACCATGGCTAAATGGAGGATGCAGCAAAGCAGAGGAGAGAGAGAAAGAAAGTGACAGAAAACTGTACTGTAGTTACAGCACAGTATAAACAGAGCATCTTTTAAGATCTTTTAGACTTTTTAAAATGTGACTTGGAGGAGAATTTTAAATTGTAAATTTCAGCTGTAAAAGTTTATTTTTAATGGAACATATCTAATAAAGGTTACGTGACTGTAAATGGGCAGGTGTGGGGGGAAAAAACAGACATGCGGCTAAAAGAAAATTGCCGCTCTGGGAACCTTTGATGAACTGACTGTAATGGTAAATGTGGACAGTTCATATAACTTTAAGTGATACATAACTAAAAAAGTCCTAAAAAAAAAAATCAACTACTGTAACTCTTGATGGCAGTTAGTTCTGTCAAAGTGCAAAAATCTGCAGCTTTAATCATGAATGAAGTGGCATCTCTCTTAATCGTCCATACCCCAACTAAACACTGCAGGAACAACTTGTCAACAACTTGTAATTAATCAATAAGTCAGCTGACATCTTTAAAGTCATTCATCAGTGAAAAATGCAAAACATCGCTGGTTCCAGCTATTAAAATGTGAGGATTTGCTAATTTTCTCTGTTTTATGGTGGCCATACGGATAAACTACAGACATTATCTACATCGACACAGGTTTAGTGATGAGTACTCTTTCTGTTCCATGTCAAAATGTTTTCTGACTATTATTATCAAATTAGGCAGCGAGGTCAGATTGCTCTCACCCATCTGTCTGAACTCGTGGTTGACCAGCTCCAGCCAGGCAACGTCCAGGTCATCCAGGTCATAGCAGCTGTAGCGCTGGGTGGGAGGAGGCTGGGTGTGGCTCTCCCTCTCCTGCCCGTTGTCGGACAGGCCGCCTGTCGACTCCGGCGGCAACCTGGAACAAACACAAAGATACATGCAGAGAGTTTATCACGTGGTCTGGAAACACAACAACAAATCTTGTTTTAACAGCTTAAAAAATTTGCTCCATGTTTGGTTCCAAGCTGTCTTTGCCTGTCTTACAAAATGACTGACGAAAGAAAGCAAATAAAACTAATAACTGACCTTGTTCATGGGTAATAATTACAGCTCTTGATTGACAAATGAATTAAGCAATAACACAGAGTGCTGTGGTTGCTGACACCTTTGGACTGCAGTCGCGTATCGACACGCTGTTAACACTTGTCCCAATACAGCACAACCTCAAGTATGTTATTACCAGAAGTTTTATTTTTATTCTCTGTCTTTCGTGGAGTACTGAATAAACCACATGAAGGGATTTTTTTTCTGTGTTATGGATAAAATTGTATTTCTTAAAACTGTATTTATGAAGGAAAGATTGACTCAACACCCTGGTCTTTCTCACTGGAGGTTTGTGTCACGTTAATACAGTTCCACCCAATCAACAAGAGGTTAACGAGTCACATAGTATCCGCAGCTGGTGTCATGGACAGACACCAGGAAAAAAATAAGGGATGTTATTGGCGGTACCACAAGGTCTACAAGGATGCCCATGTTAATTAAGATGCTGTTATCCCAATAATTCAAATTTTTCATCTCAATGCATTAAAAAAGAGTTTACATTATTGAATGTTTCAGAGGGGAACTGTGTGGAAGATCATGACAACATACGCCAAACAAGAAACTCCTCGACAAAGAAGAACAGTCAGAAGGTAAAAAGGTGATGTGATGGACATGAGTTATGTTATGTTAGTTATGTAAAAATACAGCAGCAGCGCTTATGACTCAGGTCTACATCATGTAAAATCAACCCACGTTGGACCCCTTAATATGACACCACTGTCATATGTTAGACTAACTTGTCACACCGAATTACAATAGACAAAATAAAAGTAAAGTTACATTTTTACTTCTCTTCCCCTGCATGCTCTTTCTCTCTCTGACGTTTAAACATCATCATCATTCAATTGCCTCCTAATATTATCGTCCCTTGTTTCAGTGTTTACATGGGTAATTTGGTCACTTTGTAGTCCCTAATCAAAAAGAGTTCATAAAACTGCACATACACAACTGTGTGGTCATTTTTAAATGCTGCACATCCATGCTTTGTGACAAACAACAAAATCCTGCCCTTCTCGTGACAGCAGGAATTATCGGGCAGCCCATCTCATGTCTGGGGCTGTTTCTTACAGTCAGGGCCTGACCTCGAGGTCCAGAAAGACTGAATCAGAGTTTGCCGGGGGAAAAAAAACAGAAAAACAAACAGCAATCGAAACAATGACAAATCAAGTGGTTGTAGGCAGCCGTGACAGGAAGCTCCTCCAGGCAGTGTCTGGTCTCCGGAGCCTCGGGCCTGAATGTCTCTCTGTCAACAACAGCAGGAAATGGGGTCAGGAACTCTGCTCGACCCACTGGGAACCAATAAAGACTCAAACACGCTCACACACACACATTTGAGCGCACACACATACAGGGAAGGCCCTCATAAAACATCTGGATACTCTAACAGCTAATAGATACATATAGACAAAATAAAATTGAGGGTGAAAAATAAGGAAGATACGCACATGCCATCAGGCAGGGAGACACCACACCCGAGTAATCAGAGGAAAACCGACACGCTGTACAGATCACACACAGTCACACACCATTTCTCCAAAACAGCTCTGTGTTTTGCATAGTAACACACACACCCCTATGATTTACGCACTCGCCTGGTGAAGTCGTGACCTTTGTGTGAAAAGGTGAAGTGCATCAGTGAACAAAACAAAACAACCTTTAGCTCTCCGTTTAGCTCCCGCCTCCAACGTCTCATTATCATACTGCTCAGTTATTATCATCATCCTCCGTCACCGCCGTCGCCCTCCCATCAAGCAGCACCATGATCATCATCATCATCATCATCCTCGTCATTATCATTATCCTCCCCATTATCATCACTACTACTGCCGTCATCATAACAGCTGCCACAATTTAATTCAGTAATCTTCACTAGAATGACATTTCACATGTGTTGCCAGCACAGTAACAATAGGAAATGAAAATAACAAAAAACAATTAAATAATTTTCATAATAATAGTTTTTAATAGAGGAAAACAGGTGAAGAATAAAGTACAATCACTTAGTCGATTTTGACTGTCATTGAAATAAACACTAAATCAGTGTGGGAGTTTTTCTAGTGTACTATAAAATATGTAAATAAGAGTAACTACACAATATTACACAATAAAAAATCTAATTGTCTACACTGTAAACGGTAAAAAAAGTCATAGTCATTGCCCTTGCCAGCCTGCTTTCTTTTTATTTAATTCTTTATTCCTCCTAATTTTTGCATCCTTTTTTTATCCTTCCTCATTTCTCTCCTCATCATCACCTCCCTATCTTCCCTCCTTTCTGTTCAAACAGTCTTCCCTTCCCTTTTGTCACTTTCTCCACTCCTTATGACCCTGCTTTCTTAAGCCCAGGTCAGACCAAAGATTCGCGACAAGACGAGGTGAAACTTGCAACTACTTGCAATATTCTTAAACCTGCCAGTTTACACCAGTGCGACTAGACGAGACAGTGTATAATTTGTAGCGCCTTAAAATATGAATGAGGATAGTGATAATGAGTTACTTCCTACAGTTGCATTTCTAGTATTGATAAAACGGCGAAAACATTAAAAAAACGAGAGGGTCGAGATGACCAGCTGACTTCTCTACGAGCTGATTGGCTGTTGAAACAGCCGACGTGCCTTACGTTGTAAAACCAGCCACTGGCGACTTGACGAGCTGAGTCGCAGGCGACGCCATCAGCCGACTTGAGTCGAGCTGAGAAGAGCCAGTTCATACCGCTGCAACGGTTTCGTCTCGTCGTATATCTTTGGTCTGAACTGGCCTTTAGACGTTTGTCTAATAGTGAAAGCATGCAAATCTCTCTGTGGACAGCGTATGTGCACAGATACAATACGGACAATTCTTTTTGTGGCTTTTGTGTGTGTGTGTGTGTGTGTGTGTGTGTGTGTGTGTGTATGTGCAGACACCCCAACCAATCCTTGCATTTCCAGATCATATCAATGTCACTGTCCCAGCGATATGCGCATCAGTGATCAACAGCATTTTCACTGCTGATACTGCATCCATTAATCTAATAAAAAGCACAGATCTGATCCATTTTCTGTCTGTGAATGGCCAATTTAGACCACCAGCGCAGGATCAATGGAGGTAAACGTGTAATCGTTGGTAAATCCAAAATTCTACTATCTTTCTGTGAGGGCAAAATGGCAGAAAATTGAACCCTGTTTTGGCCTGCTATCAGGCTGATATCTGATACTGGACAAACAGGCCTGGCCAGTCAACTGGCAGGGGAGAAAGGAGACAGAAAGACACACAAGAGACACACATTCACGGGGAGAATAGGTTTCATACTGGAGACACTGGGCTGGTTGTTTCTATTATGTAAGGTTTAAAGCAACTTCAGTGTCTTATTACATTGGTGGGTGGTGTTGGTGTTATTCTATAGTTTTTGTTATTGTTAACAAGTCCCATGAAAAGACCAAACCAAAAGTGTGTTAGTGCGTCTCTCATTTTAGAGAAAAAAGGCTAAATCATTTCCTAAAACAACTGGGCCCTGTAGTTTTAGGGAAACGTTAGAGTAAAACGTGCATTTGTTGGGGACTAAAATAAACTACAGTGTCTGTGTTCATGGTAATGAAGGAACATGTCAACCAGTGTAGCAGTGTAGCTCACTGATGTGTTTTTAATAGTTTTTGGACAACAGTGGAGCTCTATGGCACAGATGAATAAGATATATCAGGCTTTCACAGACAATACTTGTTAGTGAGATCAGTTCATTGTTGGTTTTGGTCTTTTCTTAGGGTTTGTTTGTAAGTATAATCAGGTACAAAACTGATTGCCAAGTACATAATGTGATAACCAGTCAGTAGTGTAATAAACTGAGATGTTATCAGCAGAGTGCTGTTGGAGTTTATGCTATTCTTAGCTTTGTTTATTCTAATATGGGCTTTATTACATTAGGTTTTATGACTCTATTGGCGTTTGTTTGGCGTCTAGCTGTGACTGGCAGTGTTGATTTGCTTTAGCAACATGGGGATGTAAAAAAAAAAACAAATGAAGTGAAAACGAGAAAAGAAAACGAGGACAAAAACAAGATCGTGAAAAGATGAAAGGGGAGATACCCAGCCAACACTTGAGTAAACTGAGTAAATGATACCTGTACCAAAACTGAAAACCTGCGTAAAGGTAGAGCAAAAATGAAAGTTGATACCATATCTGAAGTCATCCAGCTAATACCTACGTCATGTTTGTACACTTAGATCCTTACTGATGTCAGTTCAAAAGAGCTGGATCAATCATTCAAAAGGGTTTTAAAAGAGACGTAAGATCACGTTTATTGTAAATTTAGTGCTTCTTTCTGCCCTGCCTGTCAAATGTCTGGGTGTCATGTCTCTGTCACTAGCGTGGTGACATTTAAGGTGAGCTCCTGGTTTGGATGTCAGAGGTACAGGAGACGAAACATGAAGTGAGACATGAAAGGAAAAGCATCGCCTCATAATAATGTCAAGCCATCCCCCATCTAAAAGGATGTGAGTCAATGGGGGTCAGAGTACAATGTGTCCTTCCACTGGTAAGTATCGTGTATCCCACACACACACACACACACATACACAGAGAGAGATCTTACATAATGTAGGTAAACAAAACCATGTGCAAAAGGTCTCCAGTTTGTCCGGCCTTTATCATGACTACAAAGGCAGAGATAAAGAGCAGAGTCATCTGTCAATACTGAAGACAATTACAGCTCTCTATGAAACTGTAAATAGATTTTCTGTCTTTTTTTTTTTTTTGCAGGGTTAAGACAAATCCTGAGAAATGTATACGTTCCTAAGAGCTTTAAAAGTATGGACGTTCGTGATTTAGATTAATGCACTTTTACAGATTATATATATATATATATATCAACTTAAAGATAATTTTCAAGCTCAAGGTTTATTGACTACAATGTAATGTACTTATGAAATACAATATCATCAGACTTTGTTCAGAATAGAAGGATAAAGTCTTGGACTTATTTCCATCGTTGTCTCTGGTGTTTTGTCCGTCCATAACGTTTTATTAAAGAGGAGACATGTCTGACCTGAGAAATATGATATTGGAAAATAGGGTCTAAAAACTGGAAAAAATAAATTCTAAAAGGAGACAATTAGTAAAGATTTTCATGGAGAAAACAAGGTACAGTGGAAGGTATCCGAGAGTCACACCAAAGCAGATTAAATCGTCAGTGTAGAAAGATTTCTGAGTATTTCTACTTTTATTGTTAAATCAAAGATTTCTAGGTTATACATCTTTTTAATCAAAGTTGATTATTTCACATCAAAAGTGTTTTTATTCCCCTTTTTCAACCCATTCTCAGGATATAGGAAGAATAGTTTTAGCTAATAATAATTAAGAAACCTTCGAAATCACTTCTGTTTACATTGAGGAGTCCTAATGAGGAGAGCTGCAGAGAGGGAATATTTAGATGTTCCCTCCTTGGAATTATAACAATACGACAGCTCAGTTTGCTTTGATCTTAATGGTGCGTCCCATGAAATATTTATCAGGAGGAACTACACACCGTGGGGCTCTGATTCCTAAAACAATGAAAACCAAAGTTCCCCCTCCATCCCTCTTGCAGCTCTTAGGCCCGGAGGAGAAGCGTCTTTGGTTCACCACACGGGATGTGCCTCTGGGGAGCAGAGGAGTGCAGAGGAGCTGTAAAGTATATCTTGTGGTGTAACACTGCTCAGTAGGATGTTATATGAGCATGGCCAGGGAGGACAGGTGATTTATATGTTTGTGAGTGCGTGAAAGAGAAAGAAAGAGCTGGAGAGAGCAAGACCTGGGTCAAATAACTGATGCAAATAATTATTATTTTTTTTTTTATTGCAATATCCACAGCCTTCACTCCCCAAGAAAACAGAAACAGCAGGCTTAGTATGTAAACTTCTTCTTATTTTATGCAAATGTCCTATAATAAATGACTAGACTTAGTTACATATGACATATCATCACCCACAATTTAGCATTGAAGCTTCAAGTCGTTCTTATTTCCTCAATTTGGAGGAAATACTAGAGGCGTACTGTGCCATCAATAAGCTAAGTGAATTTTTTTTGATATGCAGCAATTTATAAACTGCAAAATATGTAAATAAATACACTGATCTCTAAGTAAATGTTAATAATAAAATACTTTATGGCAGGAAAATTAAGTTTGTGTCATTTAAGTTCTCCTTGACTCATTTTTACAGAAACTTTCTGACATTGGTATTTGTCCCATACATTTCAGGATATACTGAGAGGTGTTTCTAATCAGTAAGGATAGACTAATGCTGCATTCACATGGATTCTGGCAGACGGCAAACCAGATATCATTTTAGTGGACGAGAGTAGGACGGTAAAGTTAGGCAAAGAATACCGGCAACGGTAATGGTAGACAGGCATTTACAACCAGATGTTACGTAGCTCCCTCACAGAAGGAGAAAACACGGGCGATCTGGACAACGAGAAGCTACAAACATCTCTTTTTCAGACAAACACAAACAAGGGATACACCAAGTGCAGTTCTCCTTTCACTATCCGTGTTGGAAATGAATGAATGACCTTACGTTTTGGAGGGAATTTAACATTAATTTTAAGTTTGCAATAGAATATTAAAAGCTACATGCATTACTAGAATAATTATATAAGATAATAAACACAAAATAATTTTATTTAATATATTATATATTATAATAAGACATCGCCATAGCAACATATCGTCATGTTTCGCTTTGCTGTCCTGCCTTTCCGCTGGACTGTTTGTTTGTTTTTCCCGTATTCCATGTGAATGCAGCATTAATATCAGAGAACACCTCTCGGTATAACGATATAATATAATTCAAAAAGTAAACATTATAACTCTCATGAAAGGAGGATTTATTGCAGGACTGTGGTATCAGACTGCATCAGTTTTAGCTAGGTGTACGTGCTAACCTGGCAACTGAGTGTATATTGCCCTGCATTTGAGTGAAATTGTGAATGAAAGGACAACACATCCAACAGCAGCAGAGACAGCTGTGCATCTTGATTTAAAAGAGGCTGATAGATAAAAAGAAAGAGAAAGAAAGAGGGTAAGAAAAAGTCAGCCAAGCCTTCTTCTCTTTCCTTGCTCCCATATGTTTCTCACCACTGTGTAAATCTCACTTTCCTCGTCAATAATAATCTCCTCTCAAGGAGGGATGAAGTGGATGGTGTTTACATAAGACATTTCCAGTGTGGGCAGAGCGACAGCGGCTGAGCTCGGCTCTCAGTCAGATTCTCTGCCCACACAGGACACGTCTAGTTTAAACAGACATCAACTCCTGACAGATCACTCATGAAGAGCAGGAAGTCCTTCTAAACGAGGTTGGAAATGTATATGAGGCTAAACGGAAAAAAAGGGGGAGGGAGGAGGGCATGGGCGACAGAAAGTAAGAAACAGAGAAAGATACAGAAAGAAACAGAAAGAAAGAAAGAAAGAAAGAGTTGGGAACAAAATGAGGAATTAAAGGGGAGAAGAGAAAAGAAAGAAATGACGAAATGATCTAAAGAACTGAAATTAACAGAGATTCTGACTACTGTTCACGTCTACCATTATCCTTCATTTGCAGTTCACAACTACCTTGCTAGCTGCCAACTACATGTCTGAGGGAAAGAGCGCACAACGTTAACAAGAGTTTTTGTTTTTAACCAACTCAGAGAAATACTCTTAATTAGCTACAGCTGATTAAATTTCATTTCAGCCAGCAATATCAACAACTGCCTGTGAAAACTTTCACCTCTTCAAAACATGCAAAGACAGCTTTGTTAATAATTTGAGGCGAGCTATAATTAAAATAAGGCTCAGGGTTTCCTACAGCGTTTTATAGTGAGGAGAAAGTCAGGATAAACAGTAAAAATTTTGTGACCTATAGGGAGAACGAGCTGTGGCGCTAAATCGCACAGCAAATCCCACGTCTTTAATGAGCGAGGCGATTGTTTAACCTTCAGCTAGTAACTACACTGATAACAAGAGGAGCATTTGCTTCGCAGTAACTAATCAGAGCAGCACGTCACCATTACGGGGGGAAAAAAGGGGAAACGGAGTGGAGAAAAACAGCCCAATCAGTTACAATCAGGTGTGGATGTGTGAGAAAAAAAACTCACTGCTGCACTGCAGGTCAGACACCAGGTCAAAGATCACCAGTTAGACATGTTTTACCCAACAAGTAAAGTTCTTATTAACCAGCTGGACTGGGTAATAGGGCAGTGAAAGTTGCACTCTTTGAAATCACAATTTCAACATATCAATCAGCCATAAAACAAAAGGGAGGGGGGACTACTACAAGAGGAAAGAAGGAATGATATAATGATAGAAACTGATGCCGGAGCAAAGGAAGATGAACGCTGAGGAGGGATGGAGAGAAAGTGGAAAAGCAGGGGGAAAAAGAAGAAAAAAGTTGGAAGAATACAGCTGGTAAATGAGGTAATAAGATGAGATGGAAGAAAGACAAGGAAGAAGAGACGGGAGGAGAGTCAGAAAGATGCTCTTCCTCCAGTTCTTCAGTAATTTGATTTTAACTCCAAAAGTAGGTGTCAAGTTCATCTGAAGTCAAGACTTAAAATTCTTTTCTTCTTTTGAATTCCCCCAATGCGATACAATATCCTTTTAAACATGTTAGGTGGATGTAAAAGCTGCTAACAAAGCTTCAGTGCAAATTATCGGCACAATAAGAGCACGACAGCCAGCTGACGCGTCCACAACATCACAAAAGAAGAAGTGTCTTTTCCTTTCTGTAAAGTCTGGAGACAAAATTCACAGGTCGGTATAATGCTCCAAAAAAAAACTTGATGATAAGGGTGTCACTCTGAATACAAGATTAAACCTCTTGTTCAGACATACCACTCTTGTCAGATGCAAACAATCACTTCCCTGTGTGTACACACTGTGTCTGTGTGTGTGTGTGTGTGTGTGTGTGTGTGTGTGTGTGTGTGTGTGCGCGCAAGTGTGTGTTTGAAATAATCTCTCATTCTTGAAATACCTCACTGTCACAGTACGGCTGAGAAAACCAGCCTTTTCTTCCCTGTAATCCCTCTCTTTCTTCCTCTAGTTTTCACACCAGACTTTGTGTGCGTGCGCGCATGTGTGTGTGTGAGAGAGAGAGTGTTGTGCCAACAGCCCCCTTATCCTTGGGCGACCCATACAAACCCCCCTACTCTAAAACACAGTCTCCCATATCAGCATGCAGACTGGAGCAAGAAAATCAGGCAAGCATCCAACAGGGCACAGGGTTACCCACCCCAGGGTCCAGGGGCAACCCTGTGTGGTGCTGGAGGGTGTGTATGTGTGTGTCTACGAAAACAGGGTTAACTACTGACAAAACTGTGTGTGTGTGTGTGTGTGTGTGTGTGTGTGTAGTACATATTTCTGTCTGCATACTTTGCTATCAAAAAAACACTGTCTGTATGACTGTATGTATATGTAAAGACACAATTAAACCTTAATATAGACTAACCCAGCAGCAATAACGTTTGCTTTTGGCCACTTGGCAGCAGAGACAAGCTGTAAACACAACGCTGACATATTATCGTCTTAATAAGTTGATATGGAGAACTTGTTAGCAAACAGTTGCGTATTTACACATCCTGACCACCTGATGAATGTAAGTTCAATATTTACTCTACCTTTTAGCTCTGTTGTTGGTCTCCATCAACTCCTGAGGGAAACATCTGGCTCTTTAGCTGCTAAATTCTCCACTATCTTCATTAGTCAGTCGCTTACTTTGTCTTTCTGCCTGCTTGGTGCTGGACAGGTAGTGTACAGTGTTTTTTTTTCTTTTTTAGCTTTTTCTCCAAAACAGCTGCCTGCTGCTGCTGATGACTCTCTGAGAGCCATGAGACTGAACCAAAACAGTAGAGTTGCAGCTGGAAAACCAAAACAATGAGCTGAAAGACGCTATAAAGCTCCATACAGCGGGGAGGTGCTGTAGAGTCAGGTGATGGTCTCTGTGGGTTCATCACTACGAGCGACCCCTTTCACATGCAAGTAGTCATGTGATGCATCGTTACTATAAAAATACTGATTATAGCAGCTTTAAATCTGACAGACACAGCATGGATGTTTGGGTTAATCATGGTCAAAATGGTCACCTGTGTGAATGAAAGTGAAATTGATTATTACAGACGTTGGGGGAGAAAAAAAGGTTTTTGTCCAACCTCCACAATTTGGATGTGAAACTGCTCTAGCACTACTTGCTAGCTTATGATTATAAATTAACAACCTTGCAATCCCATTATTTCTTGCATTGTAATCAGATGAAAGACATAATTTAATAAAAATATGACAGACATGAAATGCCACTGCAGTAAAGGCAGCTTGTTTACCTTTTTCATCTATATGTCCTCAATACTGACACACACACACACACACACAGGTAGCAGAGTAGGAGGAATTGGACTGAAAGAACCAGACAGATGTTAATAAATTGTTGATATGTGTACACACAAACACACACACACACACACACACACACACACAGTCTAGATTGTGTTGCTTTGGAAAAGTGAGTCATCTTCATGTCATATTTATATGGAAAAACACACACACACAACAATCCCTTTGCACAGAGAGTTATGTTTGTTATATTTATGTGAAATAAATGATGTAACTATATCTCAAACACACACACACACAGAAATTGTTGTACACTACAGTGATCCTTGGGAGCAGTGAGTCATCTTCATGTCATATTCATGTCAATGAATCAATCATCGCCCGAAACACAAACATCATTTGCACAGTGACCTTTCAGAGATGACTCACCCCTGTGTTGCTTTTATAGCAATCAGCTAGAGTACCACACACACACACACACACACACACAAAGATCATGTAAAGCAGTCTCCAGTCTTACAAAATAATCTCCCTTTTCTTTAGAGCGTGACTATCTCACTGTATATTTCCTGCATCGGTTTAAAACCTTTTCCTCCTTTTAACTTTACAGACGCTCAATAAAACTTATCAAATCAGATCAGATGATCACATTAAATGAAACATTAACTTCCCCGGTGGGGAAAAAACACCTAGCAACAAGTACTGTAGCAGTAGAAGACAGAATAGACTGTAAATATTACTATCTGAAATACATAAAATATACTGGAACCAAGTTGTCGTGCAGCAGAAAAAGAAGTTTGCTGTCGGGGATTAAAAGAGAAGAAAAACAAGAGTAGTTGGTATGAGGAACTATTACAACTTTTGGATGTTACAGAGCTGCCCACACTGTTTGACTGACAGTTGATCTCTGGGAGGTGCCGCGTAGAAACACCACAGTAATGAGCGCTGAGCACCAGTGATGGAGATAACATTTTTAAAAATGAGAATCCAGAGAATTTCCATTTTAAGTAGGAGCTCATGAATGAAAAATGTGGCTTCATTATAGTCTCTCCCCTCTTTCCGCCTTTCCCTCTCTCTTTATGTCAATGCCACTCAACTCTTGCTCTCTCTCTCCATCTCCTCCTCGTTGTGTTTTTGTACATGCTTTAAAATATGTCCATCCCAACCAGAAATATCGTTCCTGCTATCACTGTCAGGTCTGTGTCTGTGTTAGGACAGCACACAGGATTTTAAAAATATAGTATAAAAAGATTCTTAAAATCATTAGCCCCTACTCTCCTCATGGTTGTAAATGTTCCCGTACAAACATTTCCAAGTGCATTTTTTTTAAACGAAAGCGTGAAATACCTACAGCCAAGAATAACATGTCCAGGACTATTGATTTAAAAACTCAATATCTATTCTATGTGTTTCGTTACTTCTAGGAAACAGAGTCACTCTCTTAAACCCTGCAGATGGAAACATCTAAAATAAAACAACGCTATAATATTCGTTTGAGAGTTAGAGGGAAGTTTTGCCATTTATGGGTTACAGTAAAATCTTAACCAGTTTACCACACAGTTGAAGTCAAAAGCAAAGTTACAAAATTATAAAATAATACTTAATATAAGGGGTTTTATGTAAAGATTAAGAAGGTAAAGATACAAGAAACGGGTATATTTTAGGTTGAGGGGAATACTATGGGCCAAAAAAGGTCAATTTTTTAAAGTGTGTAGTTGGAAATCAATTGAGATACAATGAAAAAAATCATGTTTGTGAATGAGTAGAGAAGATTTGTAGTTATCCAAAAAGAATTTGTGAACTTCCTGGTTAAATACGGTCTTTTTGAGGCCATCATGTTAACCTTTTAGGTCCAAGTTTAAGGGAATTATTGTCTCGTCCCCTTAACTCATGGGGTTCAGGGGACTGTTTATCAGGGATTCTTTGTACACAGGAAGCCAGTGTGTTACAGTGAGCTGCCATTTTGTTCTGTGGTTCAGATGCTAGTACAGTCTGCCCGTTGTCATGGATATGACTCAGACTTATTAACACCACTACTCTAAAGCACTCCAGGCTACTACACACACACACACACACACACACACACGCACACACGCACACACGCACACAAAACCGACTACATTTACACACAGATACTGCAGAGTGCACAAACCGATACTGAAAGGCACACACACACACACAATTAAAACTTAAGTTCTCAAGAGTGCATGCACACGTGCAAAATCAAACACACATGACCGCACACACTCCTAAATAGCTGCTGACACAAACACACAAGGGTACACACATACACGACTCTTGGTGTGTCACTCTGTTTGCCTTCCTTCTCCCCTCTGAAAACTCCCACAGTTTCTCCACAAACAGTAAAAAAATAGAAACACCAAAGCTACCCCCCCACCCCCACAGCTCCTTTCTTTCAGTCCTGTCCTCAGAAATGTGCAAACAATGTTAAACAAAAGAGACGAGGCCCGTAATAACAAGAGGAAAAGAAATGTATGGGGCAGTGGAAAGAGAGAGAGAGAGAGAGAGAGAGAGAGAGAGAGAGAGAGAGAGAGAGAGAAGGATGGGGTTGTGTGTTTGTGCCTGGAGCAGGGTTTGGGTAAACGGGGCGAGGGAATGTTTTCATTCATATTTTCCACCCAGTTAGTTGGGAGCCAGAGAGGCTCAGGAGTGAGAGACAGAGACAGAGAGAGGGGCGAGACACCCAGAAAGAGAGGATAAAAAGTGGATAAAACCCTATATCCACCTGTATCTGTCCTTGTGTTGGGGTTCAGTAGCATGATCTAAACAGTATATCAAATTTGATCCTTTTGAATCCGGATCCATTTAGGTTCAGCTTTCAACATTTGAAACACTACAGGTTTAAGTGGTAGTTGAGTAAATGTTAACAACCTGTAGCTACAACCTGGAAATGAGATGAGCAGCAGAAGATGTTAGAAGTCCATTAAATATGTATGAATCTGACACATTAGAATAACAGGTGTAGCCTACTTAACTTTTGCACACCTTACTTTCACGAACTACTTGCACCAAAGACTGGAGGTCCAGATTCTCTCTCTATTAGGTTGACAAGCAAGTCAGATGAATGAAAGTTTAACTGGGAGATTCCAACGAGTGAAACAGATTTCTGTCGAGAAGACTCATCACTCTGTTGGTCTTGCTGAACTGCAAAAACACACAGTCCACTCGCGATCGCACATCGTCTCTTCGGTCAGGTACAGACACCAGCTTGTATAGAGCATATAGTAACTAGACATTAACAAAGTTTTATTTTGTTACGTTACTCATGTAAGTAGCGTTAATTACCGACAGCAGATATAATCCACAGCCGGTGACGTTTATCATTTTGTCAGTGGTGGCCAAAAATGAAGAGGCTGTTACCTGATTGTTATGCATGTTGTTCTTTGGTAATAAAAAAGAGAAAGGAGAAGGTTAAATTATCAAGACTCAACCTACAACCTGATCTAAAACAGAGCTGGCTATTGTAACCTTAACCTGCATCTTACAAAGTTTCTGTCCCTCTCTACTTTCAGCAGCTAAAACAAACAAGCTTTGCACAGTCCTGTTTGGCTTTCTCACCAGAACCTTTGGTGTTTAATCCTTCGTGTGTTATCCTCGCATTTGCATACATTTGCAGGGCCGACATCTGCAGAGCCCTACATTATTCACATCAATGTTTGTCTTCTCCTTCTTCCTTCTTTGTTGGCACATTGCTACATTTGTTGGCACATTACCGCCACTAACTGTATAGCGTAAAATTATTAGAAGGACTGTGCGTCATCTCGCATTCATGCATGGTACCAACAAAACGGGGGCTCAACATTGCTTCACAGCTCCTCGGGTTAGCACCTTAAAGTTTGTACAGATTCCAAACACACAGTCATTTCTAAAGCCACTGGAGTAAGTGAGCTGGCTGTTTAAAGGGACAAAAATAATCATAAAATTTTCTGCAGTAAAATCTAAATTCAAATCTCTTGGATGAAGAAACAGTAACTTCCTCAGCCTGCTCACTGGCAGAAAAAAGTCACTGCCAAGTCCTTGGTTACTGCACAAGCTGTTCAAGAGAAATTAGATTATCACTTTATGCCTTTTTTGGAACCAGACCCCTTTCACTTCAATAGCTTAAAAGAAAGCAGTGAGAGACAGAAATGCATTAGCACACTCGCTGTGTATGGTGGCCATATGAATTTCAATAGACTTCCCACTGCTGGGGAGGGGGCTGAAAAAAAGCAAGAACTGTCAGTCTGGGGTGGATTGTCCCTTTAAGAGGGTTGCAGGCACTTCCAGGAAAATCAGGAACACATTACTTCACTTTAATGTCATTATGTGCAAGTTAGCGTAATCAGAGTATGAATATCTACTGAGTGCCCACTTGAATGGCCCTGTCGCATTGCAAAATAAGGATTGTAGGAGGGAAACAAATGTCAAAGAACTGGCACTTCGTTGTGCAAAGAGTGTATATTTTGGGGCTCCTTGATGTGAACACGTTTTGGGAACCAACAGCTTAACAAGCTTTCCACAGTCATCCTGTCCTCGAGGCAGGAGAGGAATGTCACCCAACTGAGCCACAATGTTCCCTATGTTCCTTTTAGGAGGAAACACTAATACCTCTTTATATAAATGATTACACAACGCTCGGCCAGTTCACAAGGAGGGGCACCGTGTGTGTGTGTGTGTGTGCATGCTGGGAAGAGGGGTAGGGAGGTGGGGGGTGGGGGGTAGCAGGCTGAAACACACACAGACAGACAAACACACACACTCATTCACACAGAGAGAAACACATGAAAAGGCAGAAAAACAAACACAGACAACCACGCACAAAAACACAGACAGAGAAACGCACAAAATACCGGCACAAGTAAACACAAACAAAAGCAACAGTGTGTTTACACACACACCCACACAGACACAATGAATGGGACAGACACACTGATGGGAGACGCCTTCATTGTGCAACTCTGTCAACAGAAACTCCTCCCTCATTCAGCTCTCTGCTCTGCAGACACAATGGCTCATTTCAAACCCTCACCTGAAAATATTATTGTTCATGTTAATATTGTTAGGGTAGTGGGTTTCTATATGTCCAACTACAGTGTGTTCTGCTAGACTTATTGGGAATATCTGCATTTAAAAAAACACAAGGGTCTGCACTGATGTGGGTGTGCTGTTATAGGTACTAACTATGATCCAGTCAGGTCAAGCTTGAGTGAATACATCCAGTTTGAAGGCTTACAACACTGCACAGCACTTTGTAATACTATAATAATGTTATCATAATACGATGAGACACTAGAAAGTTATCATGGCGACAATAATTTTATCCTCCATCTTGATGATCGCGAGGTAAACAGTAGAAATACGCTGTCCACGTCGCGTTGTTGCAAAAGTCATCTCATTGAAATGGATGAGGTGGTTGTGTTTATTCATGCCATGTTGATGGCGATCTGAACACAGCCTTAATCAGCCCTCAAAGTGACCAATAAGCCACTTTTTATTGGTTTAACCTACAGGTGTTTTCTGATGGCTGATTTCCTACGAGAATAAAGCGTCCTGACTTCTTTATCACAGAAATGGACCAGACAGAGTTATCTATCAAGCGGCAAAGAAATACGATGTCACAGTGTTAAAATCTCTTGAATATTCTAACAGTCAAGACACACATTTAAAAGACGCTACATAAGGTATATTTCTCCCACTGTCTTATCTTTTTATCCTCAAAAGTTGGTTTTTAGCCAAAAACAGGTTTTCCAAAGTAGAGGTCGTCGTATAGTCAAAGTCATTTCATGTTTGAGTTCAAAATAGAAATTTTGTGGCTCTTCCATCATCCCCCACAACAGAAACTACAGGTCTGTTACATATTAATATTTTACAGCATTTTACAGCTGGACACCACATTTAAAAAGAAAAAACACATGCTTGACTGTCACATGCTATCCGAGGCTGCATTAAAGTCCCAAGATCAATGTGAGGATGATGAAAACAAGAAGATTGCTGTGCCACATTTTGACAGCTTCAGCTGTCCTTCGGTTAACTCTGAGATTACGGCTGGGATTTTAAAATGTGACTCCTCATTCAGAGCCAATAAAGCGCTGGGGAAAAATATACTGCGGAGCAAATAAAAGGTCTTGTGGAAAAACATGTTGACAGGCTTTCAGTCTGATAGCACTGCCTCTGTTCTTCTCTGTGTTTATTATCGCAGCGTTTATGAATATGAGATGGTGTCAGTGCTTATGCAAGTTTCTCTGAAAGTGAATTGCATCTGCAGTGTGGGTCTTTGTGTGTGCAGGTGTGTGTGTGTATGTAAAAGTAAGCTCTATTTTGGGTTAGGGTTAGGCATTAGGTTACATGCATGAGGCAAATCGCAAATGGTGCGACCGTATGTGTGTGTGTGTGCGTGTTTTGCCTGTGTGCTTTTGTAAGACAGATCAGGGTAAGCGTGTGGGAGTTGTTTTAAAAAGCTCCCTTGAAAGATAAGAGAGCAGAGAGAAAGGGAAAAGAGATAGAGGGCTACAGAGCGAGAGAGAAAAAAAGAAAGGAATGTAAAAGGCAGCGAGATGAGGTAGAGATGAAAAAAGCAAAAGAGAGACAGTAAAAGGAAAGAAAAAAAAGAGAGAGAGGAGGAGGTCATTTTGTTTTGGATGATGTCATGAAAGTTACAATCTTTACATGCTCCGTGTGTGTGTGTGTGTAAATTGCTTTTCACCAGCTGTGGGATAAGGATGAGTCACTTTTCTCCAGGAACAAATGCAATCTACTATAGTGTGTACATGGAAGATGTGTGTATGTGTATATACACACACACACACACACACACACACAACACTAAGTCCTTCCTACACAGACTTGATAGAAAGGATTACATTTCTATATGAGGCTTCAATATACAGATACACACACACACACACACACACACACACACACACACACACACACAGTCAACCAGAGCTGCGTTTTCATCACCTCTTTGCCTCAAAACCCATCAGCTACACACTTTCACACCTGTGACCTTCTCAGTATGTAACAGGGTTGGGGTTTGATAGTGTTTTATCAAATCTGAATCCAGCATTGAATCCGCTTATCGAATTTGAATCCTTTCAAATCCCTTACTGAATCCACTTTGGTTCAGCTTTCAACGTTTGCAAATATTTTAAGTTAAACATCCAAGGATTGACCTAAGACCTGTAACCAGGTTTTGTTAGCTGAATAGCCAGAAATACTACAAATGTGGTAGCATAACCTTCAGCTACAACCCGAAACTGAGACAAGGAGCAGAAGATATGAAATGTTGATTATGAATTTGACACAATGAGGTAACAGGTGTAGCCTATATTTCTACGCCTTATTTTCCAAATACTGGGCGATAGTAAAGTGTGGCAGAGTGGTGCTTCTTTCTCTAACAACTGATCTTTGGCCAAGTACACACAATCGGCTTGTAAAGAACACATTAACCAGACAACAAACCAAAAGTTTCATTTTGGCCTTTTCGCATATACTTAGGACATTAACATTAATTAGCCACAGCTGATATAATCTGCTGCCGGCTGCGTTTCTCATTATCATTTAACCGGCAAAAGCGACGGTCAGCGCTGGCTGAAAATGAGAGGCCTGAAGCATCCTGGTGGCCTGGTGGATTAGATGCATGTCATGTGACAGCAACGTCCCCAGTTTATTACTGGCACCTTTGTTGCATGTTGTTTCTCTCTCTCTCTCTCTCTCTCCCATGTTTCTAGTCTGTGGCTACATCTACACATCTACACTTTAAAACGCTGTTTTAAAATGAAAACAATCTCCGTACACACAAGCGTTTTATCAGCGTTACAGAAATAATCTCAATCCACACTACAAGCCTGAATCACATGACCATTCACGTGCCGGTGTAAACAGGATGCAGATAGTCTACTCTGCGGTTGGTTGATTAGTTAGTTGCAGGAAATACTACGAACGAAGAACAGCAATGGAGAAAAGTAAGACCAGAGATTTCTCTGCTTGGACCGACGACCAGGCGGAATTGTTACTGAAAGTAAGCGTTGTGATTCGTTCTCCATGTTGAATTAACCGCTGGTAGTCAAGGCTGTCGTCGTCGTGATAGGGGCTGATTAGACCCAATCAGGAAGCGAACGTGAGTGTCTGCATCATCGTTTTACAACGTCTCCGTTTCCGCCCATCTTCACTAAAACGTTTTCCAACTAAAATGGGGTCAGCAGCATTTTAAAAGGTCTCCATTTTAGGGGTTTTAAAACACTGGAGCAGTGTGGACGCTAGGCGTAAACGTAGCAAAAGTTATGCGTTTTAAAACAAAAACGTAGCAGTGTGGATGTAGCCTGTATCTCTGGTGTCACTAGCAAATAAAGGCAAAATGCAAAAAATTATAATCTTAAAAATGTGAAGCCTGCTACCAAAATGTTTGATGACCAAGAGATTCAGAATATTCCAGACCAGAATATTCGATAAGAAATGTGTTAGCCTTGGAGTTTAGCTAATCTGGATCCAAATCCAAAAGAGAACCAGCTATCAGAGCACAATCCTATTACGCAATGATGTAGGTTGTCTTATGGTCACAGTCCTCCATTTGCACTCTTTTTATTTGCACGCTTTTATTTTCTGCTGCAGGCTGCTATCTGCTCCAGCAATGTCCCGATTTCCCCACAGGGATGATTTAATCAAACTTAATCTAATCAGATCTAATCTAATCTAGTCTGTGATTTATAATACCACTATCTACTATTTCAGAAGAACAGCCAGAAGACTCTCCTAACTCCCTGCTTCTCCCTGTCAAAGCCCAGTGTGCTGCCCTGAATACAGACAAGCGGATAAGAGGGAAAAAAGAAAGAAAGAAACGGGTATAAATACAGAATGAAGAATTGTCTCTCCCCTGGCGCCTTAAACGCCACCATACACACACACACACACACACACAGCAAGAGAAAATGATGGGAGCAGACAGTCGAGTGTTTTCAGTTCTGTGAAACATATACAGGTCATGAATATTAACACAAAGCAGTTGGTGGCTGAGGGAGAGAGATAGAAAGAGCTGGAGAGAGAGAGAAATGTGGTTTTGCTGTCATGTTGTCAAGCAAGAAGCAAGTGTGCGTGTGAGAGAGAGAGAGTGAGATAGTTTCTGGGAAAGAGCATACAACCAATTAGCTGCAGTAAACTGTCATGAACTGGTTCATTGTCAACAGTCTTAACAAGTGGAAGAAACAAAAAAAAAAACACTGAAGAGGGAGAGACAGAGAGTCCTGAACTCTGCATTTTAACACACACGCCCCATAGTGCTAATCAGCAGACTAATAACCTCTGGGCTTGACTTTCCATACACACACACACACACACACACACACACACACACACACACAGTCTGTCTATAAACGCTATCGGTCAGCTTGTCTACGAGAAGGTGAGGAAGGTGAGAGGGTTTGGAGCAAAGAGCGTTAGGGGTAGATGGATAGAGAGAAAGAGAAAGAGACAGAAAAATGGCAAAAGATGGAGGCCTGGTGCTACCAGGAGACGTTTTCTCTGAAGCCGCGTCTCATTTCCCAAATGCAATTTACACCTTGACACCAGAAGTTAATATCATGGGATACCAGTGTGTTTGTGGGTACCTGGGTACCTGTCCATAAACTTTTGTGGCTGTTTTTCATTGTTTGGGATAGGCCCTTTTGTTCTACAGCACTCATATTGGTGCGATATTCTTTTTCTCTGCTTTGGGAAAGGCCCTTCTCTGTTTTAGCATGACAATGCCCCCGGTGCACAAAGCCAGGTCCATAAAGAAATGGTTTTCCCGGCTTGATGTGGTAGAATCTGACTAGCCTGCACAGAGCCCTGACCTCAACCTCATAGAAAACCTGTGGGATGAATCGAAGTGCCGACTGTGAGCCAGACATTATCGCCATCATCAGTGGGCAACCTCACTAATGCTCTTGCGGCTGAATGGGAGCAAATCTCTGCAGTCAGTTCCCAGGAGAGTGGAGGCTGTTGAAGGAGCACATTAGTTCCCATGATTTTGGAATGAAATGTTCGCATATCGCATTTGGATGTAATGTGCAGGTTCAAAAATCATGTATGTTTTGGTTCAGGAGTGATCTCTCTCTCGCTCTCTGTCTCTTTACCCTCTCACCTGGCATACAAAACAGCGTTTGCCCTTTTGTGGGTGAAACTAGAGATGGGAATTTTCTTTTTTTTTAAAATAGCATGACAGAGAAAGAGTGCAAAAGACAGACAGTAAGTGAGAAAGAAAAACTTGGTCCTTATTTTGTTCTCAGTAAATACAAAATTAAAAATAGAACAGGCAGAGTAGTGGTGACAGACATAGCTGGAATTTCAATGACCCGAGTGACACACTTGGCAGTGTCAAGCGCATTTGATATGGACAGATCTCACTCAAGACATGGTTGGAGGGCTCCAAAACAGCGTGACACTTTCACCACAGGATGGCAACAAGGCCCTGCCAAATTCAGATTCTCACAATCTGACTCGAGCCCATCTTGAAGCTGACCTGAACCAGTCCCGTCTGTTAGCGTCTGTATGCTAACTAATCCTACGAGAGACAAAATCCAAAGAGCCGGTGAAAGCAGATGGGGTGAGAAGTAAGGACACTGAAAGAAAGGTGGAGAGAGTGTGAAATGAAAAGAGAGAGAGCGAGAGGGAGGGATGATTCAAACAGACGTAAAGTGAGAGAGCACTTACTCCCACCGCTCTCCATGTCTGCTCTTCTGTGTCTCCACGAGACAAGAGTTAATAGGCCAACTTTCTGCCTCTGCTCCTCCAGCAGCCCGATACTGAGAGCTGCTTCACTGCAGAGCCTCCAGCTACCCTGCCGGCAATTTGTCTTTTTGCCAACACAAGGGTTTTTTCCCCCCCCACTTTTTTTTTTTTTTTTTACTTTTGCTAAACAACATCAACATTTCTCAAACAAATACAGCACAAACCTGCAATCTGGTATATATTCAAGGTGCAAAGTGTAGCATTTTTAACATCAGTAAATCATTAGCATATTCAATTCTAGATTAGAGATTAGTCTAATTACCATAAACAAACAAGGTCCTTGCCAAAATGTATGGTAGCCTCTACTGACCCTTACATTGTTTGCCACGAGGCAAATATCACAAGAGTTCAGGGACAGGAAGTGGAGCTCTTTTTCTTTATTTCTTTTTGCATGGGTGCAGGTGCTGAAATGTCAGAATTACACCGTAATTAAAGAGTTATGTTACAGTTAAGTAGTTACAGAATTGCTGTTGAATTTGCCTGAATCCTGACCTCTGACTGGCCGCCCACATCTCAGACTTGTTGTCGGTTGGCGAAATAGTCGTCCAATCAGACCTTAGTAGGCGGGATGAAGAATTGGGGACGTCATCCTCCTATATAGCTAGCTAGCTACCTAGCTACATTCTCTAAAAAAAGCGACACAAAAATGGCGACAAGCATGGATGAGATTGATGTAGCTGTACAAGTCATAAGTCAACTTAAAAATCGATATATTTCTCTGGTCAATGACAAAAAAATGTTATGTGCTCCCATTAACCCACTCCGTGTCGTCACACTAATATTGCGTTATCTTGAGTGATGTCTCTAATATTCTGCATGCATGTAAATGGCGGTGGACAAAACATTATAATTACCTTTCAATATAATAATGTCCAAAAGATGTTGTAGATTGCAATCATAATACTGCTGTGCTGTCCTACCAATGGCTTTTCTTTAACAATAATAGGTCACAAAATAAATCTGTTAAAAAAAGGCATTGTGGCTTTTCTTAGTCCTTTAATTTAATGTCTTTTATTTTAATGTCAGTTCCTCATTAACCTTCTTCCCCTGTTAATTACAAAAGAGACCACAGTGGAGTCACAGCCAGATGTGTGAAAGGCTGACTGGTTGCACTTTTCTTTTTGTACCTCATCTCTTTCTCTGCAGCTGGCAGTGCACACACACACACACACACACAACACAACACAGACACACACACACACACACACACACACCTGGCCTGTGGTTAAAGGATCAGAGGGGGGTCGATGAAACTCGCAGTAAAATGTGGGATGCGTATGGTTTAGGTTTGGAGGTTAGTTGGAGGGAGAACTAAAACACAAATCACTCGAGGAAAGAGGAACATTTTGCCAATCACAGCATGATACTTTCCTTTATAAAATAGATATTTGTGACTAGAAAGAGGAAATTCAGCATCATTCCACAACAACTTGTAGCTGTCATGGAGTTTTCACAGCTGTCCGAACATCAACACAGCCAGAGTTGTTATTATTGATATTATTGATCCCAGTTCCCTCTGATCCAGGAAAAATCACCAAAACTGTGAAATATGACAGGGTTTCTACTCTGAGACTGGCACAGAGCCAACGTGTTGGGTGAAACTCTCCTGTAATAATTCCTAAGCAGTGTTAGTTGCCTCATGTGTTAGGGGGGAAAAAAATGTTTCTATGATCATGTTACATTTTCCTGTAACAGTGTAAAGGAAGACATTACTCTTCCAATTTCAGTAATCTAATCACAGTTAGTGCTCATAAAGATCAAGAGGGTTGGTATTACAATTACACTCACAAACTTCTTTAACCTCATTATTGTCATACTAGACGTTCAAAATTTCCCTTTGCCTTATCCTGTGCACAAGGTGTGTCAGAAATGATGGTTTAGAAATAGGTAGAAAGCACATATACAACCATAGAAACAACTTAGAAAGTCAAAGTAATTCCTTATGAACCCAAGTAGCACATCCATTGTTGACATCATAGTACATATGAAATGTTTCTCAGAGTAATACTTTGAGCCGTTACTCTGCACTAAAAGTTTTTTGTCGAGGTATTTGCTTTATTTACGTATCTTTTAGCTGATATATTACACTAAACTTCTGGAACTGGGTTTAAATATCTGAGGTTCCCTAAAGGTTACAATATTGTGTTAATTTAAGCTAATTTCCAATCACAAGATGCTAGTTAGAACTGTTTTGTCATTGTTTTTATAAGGCAAGAAGAACATATGCATCAGTACACTTAGTTAAACAGGAACTCCATATCTGGGTATGAAGGACGGTTTAAGTTATGCGATGACATGATAGTTAACCTCAGATAGATAGATAGTTAACCCCTGAGTCCTTCAGACTTGGCATGCTGGGAGGCTTCGGATGCACGGAGATAAAAGATAAGGTGAAGACCTTGGAGATGCTTCACCTTCATAATAAGCATGGATTAGATCTGGTCTTGGCCGTCAGTCACAGACACTGTGTCTACCACTCCCTTATGGTGTGATGTCTTCAAGGCTTAGATACCTTATAAAGCTGTGACAAGTGTATGAAGAGTTTAAGTTTTTGGCATTGACTGGGTCCATGTATGCAAGCTGTACCAAGATCTTTGCTGATCTTCTCTCTGTTTTATTCTTCTATTTATCAAAGTGAAGATTGATCAGAGGTACAAGTCTTTCCGCATCGATATCCTTTAATCTGATTAAACGTAGCTACTTTTGTTTAAAATGACGTAATTTCACTACTTAAGTGAAGATTTTGCAAAGTAAGAGGACTTTCAATTGAGCGGTATTAGCCAGAACTAAACTGCTGCTTTTAATGACTGAGCAGTTTTAACTTCTAGAGTTTCATCAGTGTAAAGAAGGTGCTATAAAATATTATAAAGTAGCAGGTTTCTAACTTTGGTATGACATACTTTTCTCTTTCAACCTGCTGTGAGGGTTAGGGGAGAGTATGTAACAGCTGAAAGGAAAGTAATTTCTAATATACTGCTTTGCCGAACAGTCCAATAATTGGCTTGGATTCTGGGAAAAATTCAATGCTCCCGAGACCAAAAAACACATCAATCTGACCAGACTGAGAAAAGATGAGGAACGATCTGTTAATAATGTGTAGAAGCTTTGATTCTTTTGATGCCATCGACTGTTCCGATTCTTCTCCTGTGATGCTTCAAATTTCAAGGAAGCTGATCCAAATTTGAACCACAAGGGGCTACAGCTGAACGCTGTAGCTTACCAGCTTTTTAGAAGAATGAATATTAACACATCACTCATTATTTCTGTCTTTTTTACTTTTTTTTTTTTTTTTTTTTTTTTACAGGCCCGGGGGAGCCCAGGATGTTTACATACCAAGGTTTAAATGGGAAATAATATCAGTTGTTGTGGTGTGTTTGTTATTGTCGGTCTTCCTTTTCTTCCTGCAACTGTGAAACTAATTTCCTCTGGAGGGACAGTAAAAGATGACCTTGGATGTTTTTCTGAATTTAATCGCTGCTGTCATGGGAAAACTCATTTTTTAGTCATGTTCCATGTTGTTACTTGCATTTTAACACAGAAACCTGTAAGATAGTTTCCTAGACAGTTGTTTTCTATTTATTCAAGGGTTACAAAATTCATAGCTGTGTTTACAACATAAAGTTTTTCTTTATATGCTGAAAATATTGCTTTATCTAGGCACTAAACCCAGCCCAGTGTCAACTTTATTACCAGAGACACTGTGGGAAACCCCTGAGGGCTTTGAAACTGAGACAAGGGGGGTGGAATAACTGGTTGAAGCAATGAAGCCTTGGGTATGCATGCACGCACACATTTAGGCTTGGCCAAACACACATACTACACATGTGTACACATCAAGAGTGAGGGGCTACCCCAGCCCTGTCTCCATACATCTCACACACACACAGACTTCCACCCTCTTCCTGCATTCCTCCCCTGTCTGACACACTTCCAGTACGCCCACCAGCACTTCAAAAACAGCCCACCACCACCACCAGCCCTCCAGATGACAGCGCCTGCTAAAAACATGCACCGCCCTGTCGCACACAAAGACACAAACACCACCTTCTTATTGGAAACTATGAGAAAAACAGGCCACAGGTGCGACCAAATACTTGGCTGGGTTTGGTACGTTTCTCAATCCTACCGAACAGTTTGGCATCGCCCAGAGTTTACAATCTAAAAATCAAGTTTGCTTGTAAAAGTTGTTAAAGTGCCAGGTGAATTTTCTATTCTATAATGTAAACATTATAGCTGAAACGATTAGTAGATTGACAGAAATAGTTCCAGCTTCTAAACTGTTAGGACTTTATTCTTTTCTTTGTCTTGTGTGATTGGAAACTAAATATCTTTGGGTTTTGGACCTTTGCTTGGACAAAACAAGCAATTTGAAGATGTCACCTTGGGCTTTAGGAAATTATGATTAGTATTTTTCACTATTTTCTGATATTTTAAAGACCAGATGTTTAATCCAGCCCTGGTAAAACGTATGCCATGGATGTTAAAAGTGAAAAAACTAATCATTCAATGATTATTCCTTAACAAGTTAAAAATAAAAACAGATGCAGACAAGACAGAATAAGGTGCCACTACTTAATTTTTCTCTTTTTTCCCCCCAGGAAATTAAGGATTTTCTTATTGCAACTCTATGTGTTCTTGGTTGATTTTGGAGCCTTAAAAATCATCCTCGCCTGCTGCTGGGCCATTAGTCCCACACACAGGAAGTAGGCTGTGGTGTAAGCCTGCCACTGGCCGACTTTTTCAGTCGGAATTCTCTGCCCCTTCCGCTATCTGCGCGTTACCATTTACACTATTTTGCAAGGGCACCGTTGCTGCTTTTTTTCCCCTATACCAGAATAATAATGGGTTCAGCCAGACCTTTCTCCGGTGCTTTCACAGCTCTAAAACTAAGTGTGGAGATAGGTCTGGCTATGCGAGACTAGTGGGCCGTTTTGATGAGCTTTGTTTCTATTCCTTCTTTGCATTAGGGCATGCTGCTTCAAGTCTGCTCCTCAGAGGTACATTCCCACTTGCTTAATTCTGTGCCTGAAAGCCTCGATTAAACCCACATACACAGAAAACAGTGGATAGGCAACACAAGGGAGAGGAGAGCACAGATGAATGAGGCTACTACTGTTATTTGATAAAGCAGTGGCAAAGCTCTGTTGTGTGTCCATCTCTCTCTTTCCCCTCTCTTTGTCATTCCCTGCAGATCTACAGTCGGTGTACCGCTCCACTCAACCGCCTCATCTACCTGTTTGTTTACTTATCCCCTCAGTTCCTCACCCATCAACATCCCTCCATCCCTCATTCTCTGGATAATTCACTCCATCCTCACTGTCTGTCTCTATCCCTCCATTTTGCCTCTTCTTACATCCCCCGTTCATCTCCCTCCCAGTCTGACTCTCTCCCTTAATCTGTCCATTACTTCCTCTTTCTTCCCTTCATGTCCTCCTCTTTTTTTGTTTATCCTTACTGCAGTGAAAAGAAAGTGAGACAGTGAGAGGCCATTCAGAAAGTCATCCTTAACACTTGCTACTGTTAGATAAGTGAAAAGGGAGAGAAAAGGCAGTTCATATCAGGTCATGGTTTCAGGGGTTTTCCCAGCTTGAAATTAGATATTTAGTGGAGCTTCTGTCAAGAGGGACAGATGACATGTGCTAATTTGTGCTTTAGTGAAACCATGCGAAGCAACGTTTGTATGCAAGTAAATCAAGAACTTTGAATAACTTTTAATGTAGATTAAAACAAGTCCATGAAAATGAACAATAAAAATGCAATCCTATACGATACTATATCCCCCCAATAACACTATACTGTTACCATCTTTAATATATCTACCTACCGTATATATATATACCTTACCGTATGAATATCTGTGTGAATGTTTCCCCAATCCTGACTTTGCAATGTGCAAATTATCTTACTTTGCTAAGATAATTGTGCTGGTTGACGGTTGTCAAGCTGGCACTCAAGGAAAATACTAATAAAAATGATAATACAGTCAAACTGTCATAAACTATCTTCAGGAACTTTTAAGATCTTTTACCTTAGGTAATCAGTTTTTACATATAAACATTATTTTCTTCCACTCCCCAAAGGAAGCTATATTTGTGGGTTGATCTTTTGAGAATAAGTCGTGGTCAGAAAAGTTGCTGTATCATGCAACAGAGATGCCACTTTAATCACATATGTTCCTTTTTAGCCTAACACGACACGAGTGAGGAGTCCTTTTTCCAAAACAAAAATTCAAAAGACATGTGCTGCAGATTCTTCTGCTTAACAAGTTACCAAGTTCTGGTACAGGCACCTGCTGCTACTCTTTTTTTCTGCATTGTGCCAAATCAAAAGATGAGCTGCTTATTAAGTAACAGACTGAAGTGTTCAGGTTTGTCTGTCACTTTGGGGCTAAAAGGAAAACACCTACAGGAAAACCTCTGACTGCATTTGAACAACATTTACCAGATAACATTGACGTGGCTTCCTGTATGTCCACTGTCAACATTAAAATCAAATCGCTGTTTGTCTGAGAGATTTCTGCACGGTTCACCTTCTCCCTGAAGTCTTTGCCATTTAGATAAATGGCAAGGAAGTCACATTATCAGATGCACTTTTGTCTCACTGCTCAAAACAGATGGAGAAAATGTTTTATGTGTCCATCAATCTCCATCTATCCATCTGTCAGGTTATCTACCTTTTTTTTTCTATCTCTCCATCAATCTAGCTCAATGCAGGGAGGAGATTTTATGTGAGGCCTCAGGACCCCGCTGGGAGACAAAGCAGCAGTAAACAGTGTTTACTCTCCTGGAGGCGGTTGGGTTTAAGTGGCCAGCCAGGGTGTCACCAGCCTCCCTTACGTGACCGTTAAAGTCAATGCCCTCGCCTTGGCAACCAGGCTGGTGGAAGGACGGAGAGACAGGGAGGTGGGGTTAAAAAAACACACACACACACACACACAAACGGGATCAGTGGAAGAGAGAAGGGGAACTCCACTATTTATCTACTATCTTCTCCTGTGTCTCACTATCTCTCTCAGTCTCTGTTTCTCACACACACACACACACACACACACACACACACACACAAACACACCAGTCAAGTAAGTCTGGCAGATGGTAGATTGGTAAAAGGCGGACGGCGTGGTCCAGATGTTGCTGAACCCACAGTGCAGAAGGCAAAGGGCTTTGATCTGCCATACCACCGAGGAACTACTGTAGGAGAGGAGAGGCTGCTGACTGGTCCTTTAAAGGAAGGAGGGGAACAAAAAGAGAGTGAAGTGGAGTGAATATGTGTGCGTTTGTGTGTCTAAATAAGAGAAAGATTGCGTTAGTGTAGCAGAGCGAGAGAAGAGGTGGATGATATTCCCATGTGAGATGTATCAGTGTTTATGAGAAAATACCAGAGGGATAACTCACATGTATCATACACACAGATGCACACCAAACACGCATACATTAACTGTGCATTGGCGCCTAAACACACACACACACACACACACACACACAGAGTCCAGACGCCCACACATGGCTCTTGGGTTTACTCACATGACACATGACATCCATGTGGGGAACAACAAAGACGCATGCAGATGCAGACACACACACACACACACAAATTCAACCCACACTGAGCCCGGGGGTAGCCTGCAGTAAACACCACCAGCCACACATGCCACACATGCTGGGTTGTGAACTGGGGAATACACACACGCTTTAATACACACAAACACACCCAATGTAATTTAAGAAAAGCTGCATTCATTTATCAACTCAGACCAGTTCTCCTCTTCATACTTTTTTCCCTGTACAAGCATCTAGTACTAAAAGCCTCCAAATTAGTTGTTTTTGTCAATGGCACTTAATAACAGTACCCTGGTTAAATAAAGGTTAAATAAATCAAAAACTGCCAACTGCATCTCTGGTGGGGGAATGTGGAGTAGGCACACACGCCAACACATTTAGGTTTTGGCAGGCCGCTTTGCCAGCTCCAACACACACACAACTCAGCAGGTTACAAACCATTGTTTGGAGGTGAAATGTTTAAATTTCCCAGGTTCCAGTCCCCCAGGCTGAAGCCAGTCTTTGCCCGCAAGCCTCCAGAGGTGAATGGGTTTAGATGGAGTCTGACTCACCCGCTGGAACCAGAAAACCGGCTCGGTTCTGGCCAAGGCTCAGTCACTGTGGTCAGAGAGTCAGCCTGCCAGCCGGGGCAGGCAACCAGTCATTCAGTTAGATTGCCAGTTCTGACTTCTCTGTCATTTCAGTGAGGTCAGCCGGCCAGTCAGCAAGCCAGCCGGTCAGTCAATACAGTCAGGCAGCTGGCCTAAAGATGTGGTCAAAGATGGACCACTTAAACAGTCATTCTGCTCTCTGGGTGGATAATGGCCATTAGTACAAGAAGAAAGTTCACTCAGACTGCCAGATGTCAGTCATTGCAATCAGTCAGTAAACAAGGCAGCTTGTCTTTAATGTGATTAATAAAGCTCCCGGTGACCCAGCCACATACTGTGGTGATGAGAGAGCAGAGAATTTCCTTCTTATTTTCATTCAACCACCCATTGACCCTTTACTCATCCATTCAGTCAGTCAGGGAAATGGCTGTTCTGCCAGGCAGTCGACAAGCAAGCCACCCAGGCAAGCGGTCACTGTGGTCAGTCAGCCAGTCAGGCAGAGAGCCTGAAATGTGGTAAGCGACAGCCCCACTGACCCAGTCAAGTGGTGAAGAGGCAGAAAATGTCTACAAGGTGATCTTACTTCCATGCAGTTTTTCATTAAGTCGAGAAAAAAGTCATTCAGCCGGGTGGGTGATCGGTCAGGCGTTCATTCAATCAGTCAATAAACCTGTCATCCGGCAACCTGGTCAGTCACTCTGCCAGTCAATGACTCAATCACCCAGGCATGGTTTAGTCAGAAAAGTTGTCTCCATTAACTGTGGTGAAAGATGTACCCAGTGACTCGAGGAACTCGTCCAGAAATGAGAATGTATTATTATGTTGCTTTATTTGCCAATTATGGTTCCCCTCCAGCCTCAGAGGGAAGTTTATTAAGCCCCTTCCCTCAGGAAAGAGATCAAAAGCTATTTCTCACTATAACATGTTATTAGTTTTGTCATGTGGGGACCTACCAGATACAGGCAAAAGGGCCCAATTTGGCTTCTTAGCCCATACTTTAAAGAAATACAGTTCTCATATTCACTCGCCCATGCAGCCAAAAGCAACCAAATCAGCCTGCGGTCAGGAATACACCCGCTGACCCCTCATAGCAATGTGGTGATGAGTTAATGTGGGAGAATTTGGCTTTTGTTTTAGCCCTGTGTTTCTTGTAGCCCTTATGCAAGTCATCCATCCAAGTCATTGCTCTGGTTAGTAAGTCATCGGTTCACCTCTGGCTGCCATTCACATCATAAAGCAATCCATAAGTCAGTAAGTATCCCATCAGTCAGTCAGCAATTGAGTAAGACATATAGGAAAGCAGGTCAGCAACTCAGCCAGATCTTATTCTTAATGTGACCTCACAAAACACTGACACTGTGTCCATAATCACTCCCTAATTACTATATGTTGAATTATATTTACTTTCTGACATTTTGAGTGTTCAAATCCTGAGTGTGAAATTTTTGCATTACATAGTTTTCTGCCCTCGCTATGTGTGTAGGTGCACAGTTACGCTGCATGGTATACACACTTCCAATAAAGGTCGTAGACAGGAGTTGGCCTTCAGTGGAAGCAATTGTGAAATTGTGAAAACAGTATTGGACAACAGATTTGACGATACTGATTACAAATCGGAAACGATGAGATTCTCTGGACAATATTTAGACCAAAAGTATTGCAAAGATGAATTAGTACAGTAACAAGGAAACTGGATTCATAAAAGTATAGACTAGCTGTCAAATTAGTTACATTGTGCTTCATGTCAGGAAGAAACAACGTATCACCAGTGAAAGATCAACATTAAGTTCTCATAGGAAGTAACACAAGAAGTCCACAAGAGTAAATGTAGAAGTACAACAGTAAATCAGCGGTTACTTAGAATGTTGTATTAGCAACACATTAGCTCCTGACAGCTAGTATAGTGGCTAGCATGGTTCGCAGTAAGCTGATCATAGAAAAACTAAATTCTACTAAATCACAAATCAACAGTCACAAAACAGCTGTAATAAAAGAGTAGCTAAAAGTAGTGAGAAGGGAGTAGATACAAGATGCCTGTCAATATTTGCCTGGACGCAGATCTGACAAAATGGTGGACACTGAGGAACAGTGTCAGTTAACTGTGGCAGTAGGGGTCGCCACTAGCAACAGAACGCCCAACTGAAACCAACTGCTGGTGGCAGAATGTATTTTACCCCCAAACAACTAAAACAATAGTGGGCATGTCATTGAAATCTCAATTTACTGTTCTTTGCTTTGGGAACCGTTAAAGTTGAAATATAGCTATATAAGTGAAGTCCATTACCATTTACCAGCCACTGCTTGCGAAGCACCATGTACAAAAACTCTCTGATGCTGGCCTAGAGGCAAGAGAAATCATGTCAGTGACGGGGCATAAATGTCAATCATCCCTGCGATCTTACTGGCGCCCAAACTACAATGAGGGAAGATGACAATTAAAACACACCTGTCTAGAGTCAAACACCCCTGTAGCAGCAAAGAGGAGTGCTAACATAATTGAACACTACTTCAACAACTGCACAATTAATGGCGATATCCAGATAAATGTTAATAATCATCCCAATCTTTAACTATGCTTTCCACTGCATCTGTGTGTTGCTTGGCAACCATTCTACTAAATGTCACTGAATAACTACATTGCTTGGTTGAAGAATGATTACTTGTTATTAATAATTTATTGCATTTGCCAGGTATATGTAGTAACCGTTTTATCCGCTCCACATCGTGCCAATAATCACTGTAAACCATGGCCTCTTGGGGCTTATTGCTTTATCAATTCATACACTCTGAAATGTCTTCCATTCATCAAATCCATCTGTCCTCTCACATATCTGTTCAGTCTGCATGTCATCCATGTAGGCAGCAATATGGAGCAACAGGTTTAACACATAGTACATGTATGTGCAAACCAGCCTGTTAGCCCTCCATTCATCCATCTAACTCATGGCTGTCAGACATTTATCAAGAGCCACAATGCAACAGACTACCAAAAAACATCAGTAGTGTGTGTGGAAGCCATTAGTCCATGTGCACTCACTGACCCTGTAGAGTACATGATGAGGCTGATGATGCTGCTCTTAGTCATCTTATTATCTGATGAAGAGCTGTTTTGGAAAGAGGATATCTTGGGGGACTTTCCAGATGTTGTTGTGGATGTACTGATACATGCAAACAGACTCACTTTGATTATGTGTGTACATACAACACACACTTAGGGACTTGTGCTCTCATAAAAGTGAACATTCACACACACACAGTGACTTACTAATGCACTGGTGGACGAGGCTGCAGCTGGGCCAGGCAGAAAAATCCCTGAGGGTTCAGTCATCTAACCACTACTCTTTTCCTCCTTCCCTCGCTGTTTCCCCTGTGTTTTTAGCTTGACATTGATGTACTTGAATCAGTGCTTCTGTCATGACTTCTAGCTGGCTATCTCTCTTCATCAAATACATTGTGGAGGAAAAACAAATGTCACGTTTATTTATCTGTTCCCAACTCTCTTTCTTCCAGACAGGAAAAGTTACAGAATTTTAACATTTCTCCAAGGAAGAAAGGAAGGAGGAGATGTTTTCCAGTGGCTGACTGTGAAGGAATACACCTTAATCTCTTTTAAAAGTTCTTGCACACATAGACTGTGACTTTGACCTGTTTTCTTTTTTTTTTCCTCCGCTGGAGTCTAACTGTAATAAAAAGCAGCTGAAAACGACATTTAAAAGTCGATGGATGGACAATTTTTAGGTCATGGCAGTGTTGTGATTAGTTATGAAAAGTCACAGAAAGTCTTCTCCAAACAGATAATGAAAATAAAAACAACATGTCATTCTATTCTTATTCCTCACTAAAACCTCACTAACACACTAATGAGCTAACTTGCGGCTTGCTGTGTCCTATGATTTCAATAAAAAGTGTTAATAATTCCAAAAAGCTATGTTTAAACTTTATTAAACTCACAATATGACAAGAGCATGGGTGGAGAAAAATAACCAGCAATAGCTGAAAATGTCAAGGTATGATTTTTAAGCTTTAAATATAGTTGACGACGCTTTGCAATACATGACATTTAGACTGTCCTCCATCTTCACTATCCTGCCATTTGTCCTCCTCTCAATCTCTCTATCCATCTTACTGCTGTCAGGCTCTCGTCAATCCATTATCTGTGTGTGTGTGTGTGTGTGTGTGTGTGTGTGTGTGTGTGTCACTGAGTCATTAGTAGCCGATTAGCCTTCTGACCCACTGCTACACTGTCTAACACGGTGAAAGGGTGTGTGTGTGTGTGTGTGTGTTGGAACATTTGTATTTGTATATACAAACAGAAAAAAGCCTGCTTAATGAATGGCTACCCATGATTTTACATACTGTATGATGTTTCATAGGAATGCATCTATTCAAATTACGTTGGCTGGCACTTCCTCTCTGTACCTGCACCCGAATGCAAAGCTTGACATATGCGCTTCGCCTCTCTAAAGCCCCATTCCAGCTCAATCAGTTTTACTGGGGAAGGTCCAGGGCAATTATAATTTTTACCCAGTCTGCACCTGCCAAGTCCATAGCGCTAACAAGTCCAGAAAGTAGAAAAAAAATCTCGACAAATTACTGAATGTTTTTTCAGCAGTACTCAGTTTGAACTGACATCTCTGTAATGTTATAATGTGTTCAGTATTTGGCAGCTGTCAGATTGTCAAAACACATGCACATGCTGCCGTCTTTCAGTTGTGTTTCAGTTGCTATATTGATGCATGTATGGCTTGCAGTTCTTGTACCAAAAACTAAACACATCTGCAGGCGACATCTGCAAAAATATCTGGCCAAACTGCTGGGATATAAACCATCAACAGCTTAAGGGTTTTAAAGGAAAACCTTCACATTTGACCTCCATGACCTGTTGGATTGAATTTGTGTCATTTGTTTTGGTTTTCTTCTTCTTACTCTTCTTTTTTGTTGTTGTTGTTGCTTTGTGAATATTTGGAGAATGTATAAGTGTGTTATGTATAGGTTGTTAAAGACAGAATAAAACCAAACCAAACCCGTTTGCCCGATCATGACCAGTAATTTAACACAAACATCTTTTCTCATGCTAAAAGGCCTTGTTGCCTTATCAAGCAACAGTATCTACATCCTCTCTCAGGGTTCACACCTTAGAGAGGGTGTTAGGGGTTAAAGCTTGTTGACCGAAGGTTTTACATAGCACCCATGCCTGCCTGACACAAGTTTTGCATATGATGACAGCTGCCGGAAACCTGACCTACAGATATTTCACCACTGGGGATCGCATGATTATGTGCCATTGTCCTGCAATCTCAACTGAACTTAAACCTTATATCTCATGGGTACCATGGATTCTTAAAGTCTGTCGACCAATAAATCAATACCTTTGAATATTACAAGTCTCTAAAACTTTTGTATGCCAATCAGTTGAGCAGTTAAAAGTACCACTTTTTTTTTTTTTTTTTTTAAATATGCACAATCAATCTTTTTGTCCAGCAGTACACAAACCACTTTGGTAAGGAGTTTCTCCATGTGACGCTCCCCGCAGCCGCAGCTTTACACGCCGTTCAGAAAGCCAACGTGTTCCGCCAAACCACAAACAACGGGTTCACATTCACCGACTCGGCCACCAGTCCGAGGGGGAAAAAATGAAGCAATAAATAAAATAACCGCTATCTCATTTCTTTCATTTTGTGAAAAGGCACAGATCTTCTCGTGTGTGTGTAATTATTTCCCTCTCCGGCTCTGCGTTGTCATTGGGGACCGAGGCTGTCGAGTCGCTGCCAAAGCCCCATTCACTGTCTGCACATAGCCAGTGTTACGCAACGGCTAATTACTTCCACTCGGCCCCGACAAAACCATGGAGAGGGAGAGGGAAAGAGAAAGAGAGAGAGGGGAAAAAGAGGGGGAAGTGATAAAATAAAATAGACAGAGGGGAGGAGGGACGGCCAGAGAGAGGGACAAGCAAGAGGAAAGTCAGACGGGGAAAGAGAGAGATTATAAAGGAGATGACGGGCAGAGGGTGGAGAAAGAGATAGAGAAACAGGAGAGGAAAAAGAGACAGGAGGAGGAGAATGAGGGAGAGAGAAAGGAGGACAGAAAGTAAAGTAAAGAAAGAAAGGAGAAGGAGAAGGACAGGGAGACAGAGAGGAAGGAGAGCTAAAGACTCCTCATCTTCCTTCTCTCTGTGCGTCTCTCCTGCAGTGTTTTGGGAAGAAGAGGCACAAAGAAAACAACATCAAACCATAATGACCTCTTCACCATCCGCCACAACAGTTTTACCGAAAATCATCCAGCAGTGGCCAAAAATGGTCCAAAGAGAGAGAGACAAATGTGGAAGAAGAGTGTTGTACAAAGCCAGACAGGGCCCGCAGCCCTTTTCCTCTCCAACAATTTTTGGAGATGATGTCATTATTCATAAAAAAAAAAAAAAAGAAATAGAAGAAGAAAAATGTGTCTGCGCCTCCGGCTCAACTAGAGCAAAAGTAAGAGGGGAAGGTGGGAGTGGAAGCCAGGGAAGCCAGGGGAAGGGAGAGATGTATAGATGAAGACATGGACAAGTTTAAAAAAAGAAACAGGAGAGTTGGATCAGGACAAAAATAACTAATAGAAAAAGGAAAGAAACATGACATAAATGGAGAGAGGGAGAGGGCATCAGTTCATACTTTTTCTCCTCAATTTATTCTTATTTTTGGGTTAACAAAATCTGTTTAATATGAGCCAAACTTAGTACGTTCACCTAGCAGTCAAAGATGCACCACGTAACTTTAAAGGAATGATAACTAGATATAACATATTGATTAGTGAGCTTTAGAGGTGGTAGTATGGGAATTAGCTGGCATAGCTGTTTCATCCTGTTTCCAGTCTTTGTGCTAAGCTAATGGGCTGCTGGCTGTAGCTTTAACAGAAATGAAAGCGAATAATTTGTCAAACTTTTGCTTTAACATCCCACCACCCAACCCACATTTCCCATTGCCTTCCCTTCTTCAACTTTCCAATTTAGAAATATAATGTGTAAAAATGGAGCATTGCTGCACGTCATACTAAACTGAAGTGAGAATTTTTGAGGAAAAATAAAAAACGTAATCCCTTTTAACGGCACCTGTGCAATAACTGTGGCCATTGATTTAAGACGCCCAACACGTGATCAACGGCAGAATTGCTTTGCACCAATGTGAGCCAACCTCATCCAAGTCCAACCGTGTGGCAGCGCTACCATGGGTACTGCCCACCGCTCTGACTTTATGCCACAGCACTGCACTGAAAGTCTTGCCCCAATAGTCTGTATCATAGAGATTCTCCCATCGCTTTCCCTCAGTTCTTCGAAGGTTCAGTCAATTCTTTTGTTCTCCGCTAGACGATGTATACTTTTACAGCGGATATCTGAACATCCTGTTACAACACAATGGATCAGATATATTGTGGAATTTATGCCTAAGCCGAATGGCTGTTATGAGCAGATTGCTGTGGACTGATAACTTTTGTATTTTTTACTCTTTACTGCAAGACATGTCCTCATTGCTACAACCAGCATTTTTTTTGTTACCCTCTGTCTGTTGCAAAAGTTCAATCAATTTCGACCTTTTTTGCCGGTGACTTTTTAATGCTCAATCAACGAGATGACCCTGAAAATGGCGTAAAAATGCACCAAAAGACTAATTAGAGATGAAGGTTATTACACACAATTATAAAGCCTGTTACGTAATATGCCTTTTGTAATGGTGTAGATTTTGAAATTAGTACAATCTATATTGAATATACTCTTGACAGAATATATGGCATATTATATTAAAAATAATAAACAACTACAAACAACAAAATAGAGGTCAAGAAGGGACACTGGAAATTGATAATTATGTCACATTTTATTTTGATCCAGTTTATAAATGTGCTATGACCCCCCCTTTTAAATTTATTTTATGCTGTTTTACTTTATTATTTTTTTTTTATTATACTTTGTCTGTATATATGTGTGTAGAGGTTTGTATGTGCTGTACAATGTTTCTATATTTGTACAAAAAAGACAAATACTGAGGTTTTTTTTAAAATGCAGATAGATTAGATACCAACCAATATATTGGCTTATCGCAGATATATCGGTATATGACAAAAAAAGTGATTATTTTATTATTATATATTATTAAGTGTGGTAGCAGTGATTTATGCTTAATGTATGAACTGAATCAAGATATATTTTGTATGTATTCTTCTTCTCTGTTAAGCTAATTTCTTGTTTTATTTTATTTTTTTTACCTAACACTGAAAAGACATTACTTCCTGTGTGGGAATAAGGTTTCCTACCGCTAATTCTGCCCGACCACAGGGGCTCGTATGGGTAAAACCAAGGAAGTCTCAAGCATCGCTGGTGATTTTGGAAGGAGGAAAAGAAAGAGGCAGAGGGAGAAAAGGAGTGGCTTCAAGATGACAGACGACAAGAAAAAAAAGATGAACAAACCGCTGTCGGAGACTCTGACAGAGACCATCAGCTCAGTCGCACTTACACTCAGCCCTCTTCTCCTCTATCTCCCTGTCTATCCATCATCACTCCATTTCAGCATCACCGTACATCACTTCATCATTCTATCAGATATAAGATAATTTATAAGCCTCCATTCATCCATCTATATCTATCCTTATCTATCTTTGCCATTGCTCTTTCTCCTCCAATCTGCTCATCTTTCTCTCTGCCTTCAATCTGTTAGCTCCATACTGTTTGTGTGCATGTGTCACATATGTGCGTCTACTGAGATATTAACCTATTAGACAATGTAAACAGTAAGGGTGACACATTTATCCTTTCAAATCTTGGAATCGTAAAGATGATCCAGATTTGTTTTTTTTTTTTTGTTTTTTTTGTACTTTCATCTCAATTATTTATTACCTCTGTCTCCTGCCCTCATTAAGGCTCTGAGGAACTCATTCATTCTTCGGTCTCTATTGAACTGCACATGTTGCAATTTGTCATTTTATATTTTTCGATTGTGGAAACTCGATTTCTCTTCTCAAGTAAAACTGCTAATGCAGGCCTTTTCACTTGCTAGCTTCTCTGGTTTCCTCATAAGTGTATGCCATTTCATTTGGCAACACTAGATTTGATTTACATTTGGTTTGTTTTCTTTTAAGTGTTTATTTTATGTTATTGGATCTGACTGGCTTCTCTTTTTTTTTTCAATTGCCCAGTTAGAGTTGCTATTAAGCATGGCAAAACAGTTTTCAGTTTTTACGACACAATCACCAACCACAACCAACACTTTTTTTCCTGCTGTTATTACCCTCAAAAATCAATTAAGCAATTTTTTCTATCTTATTTAAAATGGACTGACCGAATGAACGTATTTAATGGATTTTTAAGTTGCGGCAACACAGTGACTTTTCCACTCTAGTTCTTGAATTAATTGGAGAAAAGGGAAGAAAAACTGCCTCCAATAACATGAAACAGTGGAGCCAAGGCCTTAAACTCCACTCCTACAAGAGTGGAAACAAGAGGAACACGCACGTTAACTCGTTAAACACTTACCACAGTACACAACTTATCATGTTCGGCACATGCAACAAAAATGTAACTTTGCTATGAAATCTTAAGTTGAAGAAGCTTTTACTTTTCGTTTACTTGTCTTTTGTCAAGTAAACGTCTTTTGAGAGTGAGCGTCCTCTGCATCTGTTTTTCTTGAGGAAGGACAAAATATAATGTTCATGGACACAGAACATTTGACCAAATCTCACATGGCTGGATAATTTGTCTGTCTCCCAAAGACCATGCATGTGTGTGTGTGTGTGTGTGTGTGTGTGTGTGTGTGTGTGTGTGTGGCCTCCCAGTATGACATGTCTGTCTAACAGGCATTACCAGGCAGTCTGAGCATTTTCATT